>JAKMWQ010000393.1:0-48060 GCA_025328335.1 Colletotrichum sp. SAR 10_65
GGGCCGAACCCTTTGCTCGCCCGGCTGGCCCCCCCGGGGGGGGGGGGGGGGGGCGGGGGGCGGTTGAGGAGCCAGGGGCCTTTCCACATCATTGTCCACTCGAGCTGCCAGTCCTCGTTGACGATCTTGCGCCAGAGGTAGGGGAGGATGAAGAATGCCTGGAGCGAGGTCGCGCCGGTTGCGACGGAGAAGACGGCGATGAGGATCTGGGCGGGGGTCAGCTCGACCTCGGTCTGGACCCCTTTCCACGCCATGAGCACTGGCAATCGTATTAGTGACGGTTGGGTTCACATAGACCAGGGGTTTCGATTACTCGTCAACGCTCCAAAGGTCAGGAACGTGTAGAACGGGATGGAGTAAAACGCCTTCCTCACCGCGTTCGTCTTCGTCAGGACGAACTTCTTAGTCACAAGAAAGAGCCCCGCGCCCAGCACGCCCGATAACCCCGGCGCGACGATCCACGCCGCAAAGACCTGCGACACGCCGTCCCAGCCCCACGAGATCTTGCCAATACCGACGGACGCCGTCGCAGCGCCGACGATGCCGCCGATGATGGAGTGCGTCGTCGAGATGGGCAGGCCGTTGCGGGTCGCGACGCTGAGAAAGACGGAAGACCCGAAGATGGCGCACATCATGACGAGCAGCAGCACGCTTGGGCGGTCGTCGTAGAGGTGCGGGTCGATGATGCGGTTGCGGATCGTGTCGGCGACGCGGGAGCCGATGGAGACGGAGCCCCCGAACTCGGCGAAGGTGGCGATGACCATGGCCTGCTTCATGGTCAGGGAGCGGGAGGAGACGGAGGTCGCGAAGGAGTTGGCGACGTCGTTTGCGCCTGGGCTGCGTCAGTGGATGCTGGTCCGGGGTTGGGTTGAGTGCCTTTGCCGGGGGTTTCCACGACGGGAGGTTCTTACCAATGTTCCAGGCATCGAGAAAGGAGAAGATGGTGGCTATCGCAAAGATGTAGTCATATTGGTGAAGGGCTGCCGCCATGACGGCTCGCCCGGCGCACGGCGGCACGGAGATGCGGTGGTGGGAAGTGGAAGATGTGCGTCTCGGCTCCGGGTATATTCGGCGAGGCCAGTCCGGCGGGACACGGCTCGGCCGCGTTAATGGGGACTCATGTCGCGAGTCAGGCCTTCAAGCATTCTCTTTCTAGTAATTCTGTTTTGATGCAACACGGCGGTTCGCGATGAGGAACGAGCACGACGGATGATCTGCCTTGGATATTGAGAGAGTGGATGCTGCGAGCGTCCGGGGGGCCTAGGGGACGGTTATATGGATCGCGCATTCTGGCCTGCCGTAAGCCGAAAGCTCCAAATCAGGGCGAGCCTCCCGCATGGGATTGGCAACAATGTGGTATCAGGGATCTTTGTGTGCCTGGATGGGCTGCGTGGGCGAGATGACAGGCGCATGCTTTTGGGCTGCCTCGTCCGCCCGGCTGGCCTCGCGTTAGTGGCATTGATCTCTCCAGACCCCAGCTAGCTGCGACAGCTGGGAGACTAAGACACGAGGCGGGGAGGTGGTCGATGACAGGCTAGATAAGCTGTCTTGGAAGCTCCATATTGCTGACCGACGGGGGCGGAGCTGGCGGACGCGAAAGGGCGAAACACCGCACACTTTGGGCGCTCGGTATGTCGTTTCCACTCGGGAGGCTTGGTCGCTATGCAAAGATGGTGGCATGATCAACGCCTGCAGAAATGCGGCAGTGGCTGAAGGAGCAGCTCTCCCAGATTCATGGTGACACGAAAGATGTGCGAGAGCTGGAGAGCTTGGCGGACGTTGAAAAAAGGAGCCAATCGATTGCTGGGATTCGAGCACGCTTCTCAACGCTGCGAATTCGCCAAGACCCACAACCCACGCGGGCGCCGGGATGGAGGGTGACATGGGTTTTCCTGTTTGGGGGTGCTGTTGGTGTTCTCCTGTACCAGCGACGCGCGGTGCTATTCTGCGTGGGCCTTGCGGATCATCGACTCTTCCGCAGTGTACATCCTCGGTGCTGGGCTTTATTCATGGTTCTTTGACTATAGCCAGGAGTGTCTTAACACGAACGACTGCCAGAATCGTGCTGTTGAGATCCAGCAGAGCTCGGATTTATGGGTGTATAGCCTGTGCACTAAGGCCATCGTAAAGATGGTGATTCCTATTGGCGGGGTTACCACATTGGCCAAAGATAGCATCAATGGAATTTTTTCTTCCATTCTGGGCTGGCTGGAGGGTTCCAAAGATGTCAATGGTCAGCGTGATTTCGAGGGGTTTCAACTTTTCACCCTCAACAGACTCCGCAACCAGAATGTGCCTGAGACATGCAAGACAGCGTTAACCGCGAAGGTCCTGTACGACTTTTGGGTGAGCATGTTTGAAGAGCCGGGATATAGAGGTACGCTCGGTAACAAGACGTTAACTGACTCGGTCTGTGACTCGGGTTACGAGAAGTCACTGCAAAGCTGGTTCGACAACGTCAATGCTGGATGTCAGGGCTATAATATTTCTGGGAAGATACCGACTCTTCATGGAGGGCGCATGTGGGCAGGATACAACGAGACCTGTCTCAAAGATCCGGAAACCGGGCTTTACTGCAATGGTAAAGACCGATCAGACAATCAGTCAACTCAATGAACCGATGAGGCTAACAACTGTAGACTTGATTGCCGAGTTCAGTAGCGTCACCTCGATCCGGGAAATCCCACAGTCCGAGATGTCCTCCGAATGCTACATCAACCGTCTTGCTCTCATAAAGAGTAGTTCATTTTCGATTTACGATGATAAAAATAAGAGCGACTTGGAACTCGTCTACAAGACTTGCGGGGAAACCGGATCGACTGATCCTCCCCCACCAGTATCCCCAAGACCTGATGAAGGGTCAACTTTGTGCGTATCCGAGAAGTGGTAGATCGTTAGTCAGGGAGGCGCATCTTGCGAGCAGGTGGCCTCTCAACAATGCCTCAGCCGTTGCATTGTACAGCATGAACCATCAGATCTTTGACTGCAACAGTATCCCCGACAATACCGAGCGTTGTCTACCGCTATCCTGCGTTCGTATTATTTCTCACACTGATCAAGATACTGTGACACCCCATCCTGGTGGAACAGATTACACGCCATTCCCAATCGAATCGCCAAACAACGCAACCATTGCGGAGGAAACAACGATGAATGTGGAAGATGGCATGTGTCCGCGGAGAGTGATAGCTGCGCTACGATCTGCTTGCAATCGGACATCAACATTGCACTGTTTGTCGCCGCTAACCCATCACTTGGGAGCGAGTATTCGGAGTGCACGAGCAGTTTGGTGTCTGGGAACGCGTACTGCTCCGGGCCAACATATGACGGGGAGGATACGGAGGACCTCTGAACCTGGAGTGCCACGCGATGTAGTCCCATTCATATTATTACACTAGGATAATACTACCAGTCAACGCCTGGAATACCCCAAAAATTCAGAGCCCCGTCGGTCTCGGACCACGGGTCTTCAGCCCATCCGCTTTCCTCGTAGACAAAATCCGGATCCTCTATTTCGAACCATATTCCCCAGAATTCATATATCCCCGCACGACACCATAGTCTACCGCGCTTCGGCCATCCACGGTCAGCCCATTGCTTGCCAGTGACGAGCTTGATCCAACGCTGGTTCCTAGGCGGATCCATGTCGGCAGTAACAGTTTCCCGATCCTCAGGCATGGCCAGAATCGCATCGATACTCTGCTGGTCAAGCATCAAGCAGAATCTAAAACGGGCGTTAGGAACATCGCGTTTGTCGGTAGAGTTGAGATGCTCCTTGACCCAGTCATCGAACCGTCTTCCAACCTCCTCCACATCTGCTCCAGCGAGTCCCGGTTCCTCTATGATGTCGCTGTAATACCGACTTGAAAGATCCTGGTTAGGCAGAGGGTCTTTGGGCTCTCGGTCTCGGCTACGAGCGAGGTCATGGTAGGCCCAGTGTTTGGCGTAGCTGTTGAGCCGCTCAACGGCCTTCGTGAATGCCTCGTCAGACTCGTAAGCGGTGCGAAAGATGGTAAATCCCCAGCAATAGGGATAGTCATGGTTCCATCGTAGTTGGCCATATGAAGTAGATGTTGCCTTGTGCTCCGATTCGTTTCCGGATCGTTAACGAAACGAGGCTTTGGGTTGGCTATTGCCATATCGATGGGCTGGAAGTTCGCCATCGCTTGCTTCCAGTATGCGGGAATTACTGTATGAAGCGCCAAGACGGCGAGAGGGGAAGGTCTGTCGAAGCAAGAGAAACCAACATTTTTTTATTCTCTTCAGGTGCCTGCATCCTTAGGTTGCTGACTAGCCCGCCCGGGTCGGGATTCAGAGTGGGGCCGGAACCATGGTCGACACATTGTTGAAGTTGTCTGAAGAGCACGATTGAATCTAATATCAGAAGAGCTCTAGCATTAAAGATCAATAACTGTTATTCATCTCTCGTTGATTACCCGACCTATCACGCTATGCATATTCTTTTACCACTCAAATTCCGATGACTAAACTTTTGCCAGCCCCCACCCTCCTTTCGCAATACGACAAGCAATGAGGAACGATGTTCCTAAGCACAAGCAGAGACCTCCGAATATGAAAGCGTATGTGTAATCTCCCCCGCCGATCTTGATCAACGCGCCGGCGAGAGGGGGGCCGGTTAGGTTGGCAAAACTGACGATGGAGTACACCATGCCCATCCGTGTGCCTGCCTTGCGAAGGTCGGTTGTAAGAGACGATAAGGCGGCTGGAAATAGACCTTGTACCGTGGCTCCGAAGATGCCTTTAAGTCGGAAACACGTTAGCGATGTTTGTATCTTAAACTCGATAACAGCGTGGGGGGCAGGTGTCCAAGGCAGCTCAACATTGACGTACCATATATCACAGCCCAGGCGTATAAACCAGCAGCACTCTTGATTGCCATCCAAGAAAATAGAAGGATAGTGCAAACTGCGGCAGCGGGTGTGACAACGTTGAGAGGTCCCAGGAACAGATCTGCGAGAAAGCCGGGTATGACGCGGCCAATGGCTCCAACTCCGTTCATTATCATCAGAATATCGATCGAGGTATCATAGGAGAACGACAACTTGTCGCGACTAAAGGGACCAATGCTACTTCATGTCAGTGTCTGATGTTTGAATGGGCTTTTACTGTTGTGACTGGACTTACTAGTAAAAGGCAAAGTAGACACCCCAGAAGTTCTAAAAGCGGTCAGCATTTTCTGGACAAGTTTGGAGTTGTTCAAGACATACAAAGAACATGCCAATCGTGAACAAGAGATATGGCTTCTCCTTGAAAGCCGACAATTCGACAAGCGAGCCGGCACGTCTCGGTCGAAGCCGAGACCTCATAAAGATGTTGGCAACCAGCAAAGTCACAAGCTGCACCAACGCCATCACCCGCATCGTCCACCCGAAACCAATCTTGGGTAAGAGCTGGCGCGCCATGACCGGATATATCATGCCTCCCGTAGCCGAGCCGCTGATGGCAATGCCAATAGCCAGGTTACGTCGGCGCTTGAAGTACGTCGACAAAACAGCCATCACCGGGCAAAACAACCCGCCCATCCCGAGCCCGATGCAAAGACCCTGGGACAGGAACAGCTGCCAATATTCCGTCGCGAAGGACGCAGTCAAGCTCCCGAGCACTACGAGCGCCGAGCCGATGCCGAAAACGGTGCGGAAGTATCCCGCGTCCGTGAGCCGTCCGGTGAAGACGCCCACGACGAAGAGGAAGAAGACCTGCATCGAGCCTATCCAGCTGATGTCAGATGCCGGACGGGAGAGGTAGTCTCGGTAGAAGGTCTGGAAGATTCCGAAGGAGTTGATGGTGCCCCATGTATTAATGACGACGAGGTGTGCCATGAGGGCCTGTGTCCAGGCTTGCAGACCGCCGTCTGGTGGTGGTTCGTCGGCGTCGGCGGGGGAGGTCTTGGAGGTTTCTTTCGTTGGAGCATTTTGTTCGATGTCTTCGTCGGATGTATCGAATATTACGGATGTTGAAGGTGATGGGTGAGAGCTAGAGGTGTTGTCGGTTTGGTGTTTGTCTTTGGAGTATTGCCCTGCTCGGGGCTGCGTGGTGTCGTCCATGATAACGGGGACAGTAGTGCAAAAGGCACAGAGAACTCGACAAAGGGGTATCGTCAAAGCAAAGCGTCTTCAGTTGATAATTAACATACACACCAAGAGAGCAGGCATTATCTCAAGCTAGACATTAGTTTATATTCTCAGCAGCCGCCGAGGGCACACAGGCGGCCAATATCCCATTCCCAGCGTTGCTATCGTCGTGGCACTTACATCTCCCATGTCTGCCGCCGCAAGCCGAAGCGCTCAGCCCAAGCGACCCGATAACTTTTCGAGAACATCGAAGGGAACACTCTTGAAGCCCCGTACTCTGACTCAGGATATCCAAGTTTTCCGGACGAGGGGTTTCCCGCACCAATCCCCTCACACTGCGGGTTTCCCGGCAGTTCCCCGGTGAGTTTTCCGGCCACCGGCGAACTTTCCCGCGGGGAAGATAGCGGACAGGGGCACGAGTTGCACTCAACGCCGTCAGAGCTTCGGAAAGCGACGCAAATTTTGTCGTCGGCGGAGATATGGCTGCTTCAGATTTCCACTTCTGGAGGTTAGTCTCTCGGTTTACGTCGGCGTGGGGACTGATGTCCAGATCTCATCTGTCTCCTGACTTGACAGAACGTCTTGGGCCTGCTTTCGGGTGTAAGTGGCCGACAGCTGGTTTCGGACCCTTGAATACCTCCTTTATGCCTGGAATAGAATTTAAAGCTCCCCAGCTTTGGCTTAATTTCTTGTGTTGACTGTAAATGTCTCATTGGTCAGGAAAGGCGTCGAATGTTGCTGGCACCGCGCATCTTGAACAGCAGACAGTAAACTAGTCCAGCTGTACCCGATGGGATGTCGAAAGTCACGTATGGTGGTTGCATTCACGAGAGTGTTGACATTACCTTAATGTGTTGTCAAATGCGGCACTGTGTCATTTGAGAAAAAGATAATGGATGTGGCGCGTTTGGTTGCGTGAGAACAGCTATCCATTGGCCCAGTGACAATCCACAGCTCAACTCACCAAGGTATTCCTGCAAGCTCCTTTTTTTTCTTTTTTTCTTTTTCTATTTCTTCTAGCGACCACTCCTGAAAGCTTTCAATTTGCAATCATACAGATTTTCCATCCATCAATATTTCTCCACGCAGAGATACGAACCAGTCAACCCAAACAAGGAGAACGCGTCTGCTCAGGGTAAGATGAAGTTGGATCGGATGCTACCGGAGATTATCCTGATGGTTTTTAAAATCATACAACCCCGAGACATTCTAGCCCTGAATCTCACCAGCACTGCTTTCCGCAATTCTTTTCTCGCGCATGAAGGCATCATCATCGGCCAACTGGTGGCTTCAATTCGGCGTATGCTTCCCGATAACCTGCTTCACCTTGCCATGGTCGCCGTCTACCTCCGTTTCATGAACGCGAAAGTCGACCATACCGCAAACGACATCAACCCAACGGAGCATTCTGAGCGCCTGATTGATTACGTCGAACGCTCTTTCAATGACCCAGAAACGAGATGGCCGCAACAGCAGCTTCACCCGGTGGACGTGATGGCAATCGGAGAGCTAGTCAACGAAGCCGAGTTGATAGGCGTTGCAAGAGAAGACCGTCTAATGGAAGGCAATGATGTTGAGTTTGTGTTTCCGTGGAAGCTTAGAAACCCAACCGCCCTCAGTGTGGCTCGCGACAAGCTTCCAATCTTGGTCTTCGAGATCTGTTGCCAATGCGTCCTTCGTCATGGCGAGGTTCTTGACACGGCCGAGGAGACGCGGTTGCTCGATAGAGTTGCGCGAGTTGTTCGCGACGGTGTCGCAAAGCTCTGGGGCAGCTTTAGACGTATCGAGGCCGTGTGGGCGCAAGATAGTGGCCTGATCATGAGACCGGGGGCTTATCTCCGGTCTCTTGGGAGTTGGCTTTGCAGGGCTCTCGCACCTCGTCTCAGGCACGCTGTGCGTAAGGTGGTCGAAGTTCAAGCAATTTGTAATCGACCGTATGCGCTGTGGCCAGAACGTGTCCAATTTTTGAGTGAGTCTTTGCGATTGCCAAGCGTACAAGCTTCCCTCGAGAATCCGGCGGTATTGTCATGCTCAGCAGCCCTTATGCAAAGAGGCTTGTACCATGACGGGATATTAGCACGGTTGGATATCCGAGAACGTGACTGGCTCCGAAAACTAAGCCCGAGTTTGAGCATTGATGATTTTGAGAAGATGCCTTTATCAGTAATCGATAAGCTGGCTAAGGTAGGCCTTCTCCAGTCAGCTCAAGTTGTTGCCTGGCGGGTTCCATCACCACTCTATCGCATCACTTGTATGGGCGAAGGCGGCAGCGGCGATCAAGAACTTCTCTTCATCAAGGCTCCTGGAGGCCTCAGGGCAGTGGCTTCACTGAAAACTATATGTCAGCACGAAGATTGGACTCGGTTGGATGAATTCTGCTGGATATGGCACAAGCTCTCGGCTGGAATCCGGCCTCTGGTGGGACTTTTGCGAGTAGGACAATATCAGAGCCGACAGCAGTGCCTCCGGTCTTTACGTGGGCTCAGCACGAGGGCTATGCGGAAAACGCTCCTCGAGCTTCAGTCCTACGACCCCTACCAAGGTTGGTATCCCAATATTTCCTCTTTTAAATCCTCTGTCATCATATCGTACGCCCCCAATCAGATCGGAAAGCCTGGGCCATGGAAACCCAAGCCTTTTGTGGAGGAGGTTCGGGATGAGGAAGGGTCGAAGGAATTCAGGGCCGTCAAATGGTGATATGGCCGTGCCTGCCTTTTATCAGGGGAAGAGGCAATGTTTAGCTTAACGGCGACATAATCAGTAAAGGAGTGCAGGAATTCGGTTTATTGGCCAAAAGACTTTCAAAAAAGCGCGGTGTGCGAAAGACGGCACGCTTCCCAGCGTACGGCGGCACTGCGGCTTATCAAGCCGGTCATAGCAGCATTTTAATCGATAGTCTAGGTCCATGGAGGGCCTTTGGTAACATATCTTTGGACAGGCATATGAAGAAATCTAACAATATTCTGCGGCACAAGCATCCATGGAAGTGGCATTAAAGAGCGGGGGGAGTAACGGTCGCCTCTAACACTGCCTCGGCTTCGTCCCAGCAAAGCAAATACCAAATAGTGGCCGCGACTGACGCAAAAACAACTAAACACATCACCATCACATGTAATGTTCAAGTTACTAACTAACGTGTATTCAAACGCTGGCTTACGTTTCATTCCATGCCGCATCACCCATATGACCTCAATTGCCGAACGGCTCGATTTCTGAATAGCCCCAATTATACGCCCTTTCCAAATATTTCCAAGTTGACATGAGACGTCTCTCCAACTGCCTTCTTAGTCACCATCACGAGATCATCGACCGCGCCAAGGAAGCGTGTGAAGGCGTTGATAGCTCCAATCAACTGTCTGCCCTCGTGGCTTTCAAGCTGCTCTCGGACATTCAAGTCATCCTGCTTTGCCCGTTGAACCTCTCTAGCCCTGAGAGCTCTGCTTATCAGAGGCGTTGATAATAGGGCAGGCAACGGCTCGCCCGAATCTAAAGATTGTTGGACAAGTGATAATGTTGACATTAGATCCACAACCAGGTTCTCTTCACCGATACTCATGGAAGACATGAGTCGAGCCCGGAGTGGAAGTGGCAGCTCGGTCATGTAGAGACCGAGCTCTGCCAAACTTGCATTGATGCTCCTACAAAGATATGTCGCTCTTTGAAGCGTCTCAGTATCGATGTTGGAAGTAGAGAACTCGAACTTGGTCAGTTCTATAGGCCGACCGATGGCGTCCAAGATCCCATCGCACATGGCTGTCTCCTTCTCGATGAATTGGACCAGATCATCAGGAGGCAAGCGCCAAGTCGACACCAGCAGCGCATAGCGGTCTTTGACGCCCAGCAAAGACGTGGATAGAATGTGTCGATACTGCCGACTTCCAGTCATTGGCCGAGGGAATAGCCCGATAAGCATAGCGCTAGCGTTTCCAACGAGAACGAGAAGAACTCGCCGCCAGAAGATCTGATACCCAACACCGGGATTGCCGTAGGTCGGCACGTGCGAGTCGATCCAGCTGTATGCAACAACCATGTACGCAGTGGCGGCAAGCATGATGCCTGCGGCTAAGTGCTCTGGTGGTGTGAACAGCCTCCACCACATGAGAGGGATGATCAGCACAGCCATCACAGCAGCGAGGCCGTATGGGTTGCCTGGGCCAGACCCAGCACCAATATACCAACAGACCAAGCCAATGATGCCACCCGCTATTGTGCTCAGTGTCCGAATAATGATTCCAGACAGCAGGTCCGACATGTATGGCTCGATGGCAAGTTGGCCCATAACCATAGCCCAAAAACCCTTTTCGCGGTAATAAAAGCCTGCAGATGATGGGATGACAGCCGGCAGCGCCAAAGCGATGGTCACTATCAGCGTGCGCAAAGCGTGAATTCCTTCGACGTCAGTGAACCAATGGATTAGACCCAAAAAGATCATGCTGGGCTTGCTCCTCGTTCGGCCCGTAGGGTTCCTCATGCTCTTGATGAGTGCGGCCGCCGTGTTGGGGTCGTCGGTCTTTTCTTTGGTCTTCTTCTTTCTGCTAAAAAGTCGAGACTTCTTCTCCGGTCGTGAGACTGTGGACATGGTTCGAGCCAAGTCCACTGCTCCCTGTGTTGTGCCCAGATTTTCAGTTTGGGATAGACCCAGACCAAAAAGGCGTTGCAACCCTTTTGGCAACCAAAGGCTTTTTCGAGGTCGGGACTGATCGATCTTGATTACTGTTTCGAGCATCGTCGCGGTCTTCCGGGATAGGCTGATGAGTCTCTCCTGTAGCAAGAGTCCTACCATCAGACCGTACAGCGGAGGTACCTGACCATTCTGGTCGTAAATAACCCTACCATCGGCGTCGAATAGATGCGAGTGCAGGGCTGTAAGCTGCTGTGTGGATGTCTCGAAATCGACAAGTGCCTCTTTCAACAATTCCAGGATTTGCTGACGTTCCAAGTCGGTGGGTGGTGTAGACGCTCCTTGAAGTGCAGACAGGATGGCGTCCAAAGCTTGACTCAAAGCACCCAGCAAAGGCTGAGCTGTTGATGATACCACATCTAACGTATTTTCCAGCATTTTTTCCGTGTCTGGATGTTCGACACTGTCGCGGAGATCGATTGCTCTGGCGATGTGATAAGCGAGCGGGCGCTGTTTGTTACCAGAGTCTTTTTGGTCCTCGAGAGCCATGGCAGCTTCGGTGAGAGCACTGGCTTTGAGACTCTTCTCTTCCATGGTAACAAAAAGCTGCAAAAGTCCGTTGAAGGCAACAGAAACCTGTCGGAGCGGGTCCTGTAGGGACTCAACATCCTCAGGACTCCATTTACGGAAAGAAAAGTCCAAGGCCAGGAATCCGACGGACGACCCAAGACTCTTGTGCGCCATCGCTAGTTGACTCTTCAGCTGCAACAGTTGATCCAAACTGAATCGGCTCTGGCGGTTTGCGAGCTGCCAAGTTAGAGCCTTGACAAAACCCTTCATGGGGCTCACCAGGTCCGCCATACCGTCCAGCACGATTTCTGACGTAGACTGCGGGAATATGGCAATATTGCAGAATGCACCAATACCCACAGCAATTCCAACCGGGATTAGCATGCTCTTGGGGATCGTTCCTTGGAATGTCGGGATCGTGGGAGCACTCGTGAGGTAGATATCGGCGGTGATGAGGGCGAAGATGCCGACGAGTGTCATGTTTGGCGCGGCGACTCGGATACGAGCCTAATTCCCAGTTAGCATGCTTACGCACCAGCTCAAATGCTACCGCCAGACTCACCATTAAATAGACAAACAACCCCATCATGCAGAAGTATGTTGCCGTGACTCGTACGTCAAGCAGACGACCCTCGAATATGGCGATTTGCAAAAAGTTGGGTTCTCCCGCGTTTGGCGATTGTTGTAATTCCTGAAACTGCCTCATCAAGTCTGCTTGGGGCCTCGTAGCCAGTGCGGCTTTCATCGTGATCGTACCCCAAGCCCACCCTATTGCAAGACCAACGCAGATCATCAGGCCGCTCAGGATATGGATGAGGACAACGCCAGATGGCGGCATCATGAAGAGAACGATACTACGACTGCAGTCAGTACCCTGGATGAGGAAAGGAAAGATACCATGGGTCCCACCATCCGAAGAAGACAGCCTGCCCGATGACAGCCAAAGTGGCTTTAATGAAGATGAAGAGAGTGAGGATCCAAACGGCTAAGGAGCACTTGAATAGAATCTTGAGGTCTTTCGCGTTGAAGTGATCGAGCCATGCGGGCAGTCGTTTGGGCTGGTTGAAAACATTGAAGTGGTGCTCAGCATCAGCGTCATCCTGAACGCGACTTTCGTCGTCGCATTTCGGATTGGGCTGTGCCATTCTGGTTCTGGTGCCACAGCAATGACTTTGTCGTCGAAGCTTTGGATGCTTGTTGTTGTCGATGGTGATGATGTTGTCGGATGGATGATATGATGAAGCGCGGGAGAAGCAAAACAATCAGAGAAAAATCTCGCTAAGTTAGGGCGAACTCTATAGAAGTCTCAGCTCTCTATTCCGACTTCTGCGTATCGGGCAATGATCAGATCCTATCCCCAGATGTTAGAGGCTTGACGGGGTTAAGAAGCAAGATCCCGAGATTAGCGTGGCGTACGAAAGCGAACGCGAGAGCGACCCACTTGAACAACAGGAAGTCGACGCCTTGGCGAGGTTTAAAGTGTGCGAGCCCATGAAGAATGCCTCGCCTGATCACAGCCGAAGCCTATATATACTGCGCCAACTATTTCTTCAAAATGCGATTCTTTGATTCCCATGAGTTGATGTATGGGCTTTGGTCCGAACAAGAGGTGAATTGGGGGTTCGTCCCAGATCTCACGGCGGGGCATGGGTGCCCTGGTACGAATGCGAACGCGACGGCCGCCCCCGCTACTGTGGAAGACCAGGATTACGGGTGGTGCGAAAAGCCCGACTGCGTACGATACAACCTTCCTAGAAGCTTGGTATCCTCCATGCAGCCCAATAAGCAGGAAATGCCGTACTTGACCAGGGCGAGCTATGTGATTGGTTGCTCATCCCTAGTTTATACAGACGCTTAGGGGTCAAGCACGTCTACAGGCAATCCGTACGGTACGCCGCTTGGTGTTTCGATTGCTACGAGAGATGCCCTGCAGGCGTTATACTTTCTTGTGGGGAGGCACAGTAATCGTTATAAGTGCGGACGGTGATGCAGTCGTGATTCAGATGCAAATACACGTGAGCATCGTGTAAGCTTCGCGATAGTTCATGCAGCCTCAAGCTCTAGTCTCCTGCGCGTCCAGTTCGTTAGCTAACGCTGGCTGCTGTTAAATTGTGAAAACGCGTACGCTGTCATATCTGAGTCTTAGTGGATGCCTTTAGTGTTGGTAACCAGGTAGGGCTTCTACAGGAGCCAGCGCAATTTCATAGGAGGAGACAAGGCTTTCCAGCGGGGAGTCGAATGCGTATCAGTACAAGGAATTTCATGGCCTGGTTTCCCCACACTAGGTTTCCTTCTAGTTTAGCTCATTAGCGAATCCCTCTCGTTGTGTAGCTTGTCTTTACGTGCAAAATGTGAGCACATCGCTATCCCCGAGATTATCAACGTACTCCTGGACTACGACAGAACAGGACTTATGACTCCCCAAATCTCTATTAAAGCCCTGTGGCACCACCAGCACTGGACCTTGAAGATATGGCATGCTTCACTTTGCTTTCACAAGTTATCATAATAGCCAAAATTACTCTGTTCTCGATGCTGGGTGTTGGCACAATGCATTATTGAGTACGTAGTCTTCAGACCTAATAATGCATGTATACAGTATTTGACTAATAAAGGTTATCCTAACGTAGGGTTTCTTTGCAGTTTCATCTTCTAGTTTCTGTTCTATGTACAGTACATGAACAGTATCAACCAGTTTGTAATCGACGCTACTGTGAAATTACATTGCTAAAGGAAAGCCAATGACATTCTGACCTTATTCGCCCATAGTAATTGCTTGTTCTCAAGTCCTGCATCGGTCCGCTACAGTTGCCCTGAAGAGTGAAATGACTGCTGTGATAAACAGCTTCAAGATGATGAGAAAGCTCTGCATTTCTTGAGACTTCTACTGATGACAATTCGTGAAACAAAGTACTGAAAGGTTTTGGGCTGAGATGTATCAGTACTACGTCGACCGCTAGGCTGATGTGGTGGCAGTCATACTCATATCCCCATCTTCGCCTCACCTTTTTCTTAAGACAGAAAAGTCCAGCTCATTTCTAAGCAGGAATGAAGTTACACTTTTTAATGGAAAACACGTGCCGATGCAAGTTCTAGTCATTTTTATTAACCGCCAACAATCGCGTGCATGATTCTTTGAATGCAAGAAGCACCATGAGCACGTTGAAAGCCCCAACTTGGTTGAGTCATGGCCGTCGCAACTACAAAACCCCGACGGACATTAAGAAATTTCAAAACCAACAAATGTTGACACCATATGTCGCGCACGCCCTTTGCGCCCTTGACGTATGCTTAAAAGCCGTGACACCCTGACGGATCCGCAAACTATTAAGTAATTTTTCCTCATTACAGACTGAGTGGTTCCATTTTTACACATCCGAACATGGGGCTCTTCCGGGGCTCCACGCTCGGCCGATCTCGGGCACATCGGTCGAAATTTTGCACAATGAAGTATTTCTACGCCGGGTGATCGGTTCGCTGGGTCTGTGGTGATACGGTGCTGGAGGACTAGCAGTTTCTGAGTGATCTTCTTTTCTGGTGAAAAGGGTAGTCTTCCTGGTCACGACCTAGTGCAGCGTTGTGAATCGAGTCAGGGTTGACAATGTCGACAACTACGGTTGAGGTTATCAACGCTCCAGCGTCGCCTCTGGCGGAACTTTCGGCCTCATCGTCAATTACATCGAGACCCAACCAGCCTGTGTTTCCCGCAGAAGATGCCCAGCATGAAGACATTTCCAAGGGCAAGACGGTGGTTGTCATCTCATCGGTGACTTGTATCACCGGAATTAGCTCCCTCTTGGCTGGCGTGGTTACCGTCTGCATCCCTGCAATGGCAAAGGATGTGAATCTTGAAGGCAACCTGCTGCTTTGGTATGAGCCTTAGCAATATCCTCCCGGTGAACCATTGCTAACACCCCGTGAAGGCCTGCCTCGGTGTACGCCCTGACCTGCGGTTGCACTCTGCTCCTGTCAGGTGCCATGGCCGATCTCTTCGGAGCTCGGCAACTCTATCTCTTGGGATGCTTCCTCCAATCGGCCTTCACCCTGGCCTGCGGCCTGGCCAAGACGGGAATCCAGCTGATCATGTTCCGCGCCTTTGCCGGCATCGCGATCTCCATGTGTCTGCCATCCGCCGTCAGTATCATCACACACGCATTCCCCTCAGGCAAGCGACGCAACATCGCATTCGCCTCCATGGGCGGCGGCCAGCCCATCGGGTTCTCCGTCGGTCTCAGTGTCGGCGGTGTCTTCACAGACACCATCGGCTGGAGATGGGGCTTCCACATCGCGGCCATCATCAACACTGTCATCTTCCTAATCGCCCTCAAGTGGCTGCCAAGTATCGGGAAGCGCGAACCGGTGACGTGGAACCGCTTCCTGACCGAGGTGGATTGGATCGGGGCGTTCCTGGCGAGCGGCTTCCTGGCGATGGTCTCCTACGTTCTTGCGTAAGTCCAGCCCTGCGACGATCGGCAAAACCCAAAGATGAGACGATGAGACAAACTAACACGCCCCTCCAGCGTCATGACCGAGAGCCTGAGTGACATCAAGAAACCAGCCAACATTGCTCTCTTAGTCGTCTCGGGTGTCTTGATCGGCAGCTTCATCGGATGGGTCGAGCGGCAAGAGCGCCTCGGCCGCCCGGCCATCATCCCGAACTCTCTCTGGAAGAACCGCAGCTTCACCAGCATCTGCGTCAGCGTCTTCATGGTCTGGGGCGCCTTCAACGCGACGGAGCAGCTGAGCTCCTTCTATCTGCAGTACGTGCAGCGGCTCTCGGCGATCGACACCTCGGTCCGTTTCCTCCCGGCCCCGGTGGGCGGCGTGCTCGCCAACGTCGTCGCCGGGCTCGTCGTGCACCGAGTCCGGGCCGACCTCGCGATCCTCATCGCCGTGGCCCTTGCGGCGCTGTCCCCGATCCTGATGGCCGTCGCGGACCCGGCGTGGAACTACTGGTACTGCATCTTCTGGGCCATGTTCATGAACGCCATCGGCGCGGACACGCTCTTCACTATCTCGAACCTGCTGATCACCTCGCTGTTCCCGTCGAGGACGCAGGGTGTTGCGGGCGGCGTGTACAACACCATCGCCCAGATCGGCAAAAGCGTGGGATTAGCGTCGTCGGGCGCGATTGCGAGTGCCGTGACGGCCAAGTCAGGCGTGGCGGACAAGGAGAGCCCAACGGCGCTGCTGGAGGGCTATCGGGCTTCGTTCTGGTATTGCTTCGCGCTGTACGGCGCAACCCTGCTGGTGACCATTTGGGGACTCAGAAAGATCGGCAAAGTGGGTGTCAAGAAGGAGTGAGAGGGTTGCGGACGGGAACCCGGAGCAATTGGTCGAGGGACACCTCTATTCTCTCTCAACATCGACCAATTCAGGGGATGGGGGCCGCTCCGTGCGAAATCCGGACGAAATAGCCAAAGTTTCAGTGACGCAGTGCAAACTCTACTCTACTCGGTGTGCGGAGTTGATGCTTGCCAAGGCGACGGTGTGAATGCTTACCAAAATTCTGAGAGCAAAACACGTCAACGGGCTGTTCTGGAATCACGTCCTAAGAAAGCTTGGGAGTCGGGCCGGGGCCAACCCAGCAGATCTTTCTCAGAGTTCGGCGTGTCGGTGCGGGGAGGATCCGCGTGCTGCTGGCGGCGAAAGCGGTCGAAGGTGGACAGACTGACTCAGCGGCCTGAGTTTCCACCAGCCGGTCGCATGCCTTCGAGAGCCCGAAGGTGTGGGAAGGGACACAGACGGGATGGGGCTGGAGATAAGGGGGGGAACAGATCTAGAATTATGAACCGTCTCATGAACTGCACGTGGAAACACGCAGTGATACTGAAGAGTTGTTTCCGCTAGCTAGCTGTTAGTCTCGTAAATATGGATCTGGCCGTTCAACATTATGCATCGTGCTAAACCTGCGGACTGGCGTCATTGTGAGAGGTCGGACTCTCGATAGTGATCCCGGAGCCCGACATGTTGAACTCCGACTTTTCTGACTAAAGCCAGCCTGCGAAAAGGGGGGAAAAGAGAGGAGCCCTATCAGTGGGAAATTGTACACGGCAAAAGTGATCTGGCTTGTTTACATATCGCAACCCCTATCTCCCCCAAAGTCCGACGGATCCACTGCAAAAACCAGTCAAAAATCCGCAGTCGGGGGGATTCAATTGTTGGTAAGCCTCATAACATCGGAGCGTATTTGACAGCCGCAGCAACAGCAACAGCCCTACCGAGAACGCGAATCTCCCGAAAGAGGGTCCGCCAGCGGAAAGTGGAAATCACTGCAACTCAAGATTTACGAGCAGTGCAGGGCAGAGAGATATACGGACTTACGGACCAAAGAGAGAAAAGGGGAACAATCCACTAACCAGTCATATTTACGAGTGCCGTGGGCTAATGCCTAATGGGGGGCCACCATGATGCAATCGGAACACGGTTAACACGGTTCAGGACACCTCGGCCGAATTCCAGCAGATCGCACCGCCGCAACAGGCCTAGCCAACGACCCTGACTCGTCTCTGGGGCCGCGGCGCGGCTCCTGCGTGGCTTACGGTAAGCACCTCTCGGGGCCTTGGAGCTCCCCGACGACGGGTTGCGGACTCGAGCTGTGCCTTCAACACCCCGCCCGGACCGTAATCCATGGTGCTGGGAACGCGGGAGCGGCCAGCCTACAGACCGTGCCACAGGAGAAGACGGGACCACCCACGCATACAGATGCACACACACATCAGACGGGCTGACATATCCAGCCCTTCCCGCAAATGGAACAGTTTCGGGGTGGTGAGAAGGGTCGTCGGGCGGGAACTACAGGGGCATGACCTCATTGCCACTTCACCGGGGCCGGCGGTCGGGCGGGTGCTCTGCGAACTCCGCACACACACAACACAGCTTGAGTCGATTGTTGACTCGGCCGCGTACCAGCAACAAACTTCAGCGCTGGGGGAAAGATGGGCTGGGCTTGGCGGGCTTGCGGCGCCTTATTCGGTGGCCCCGGTGTTGGTTCATGTCCGCAAACGCACACTTCTCTCTCGTCCGCCTTCTTTGATATAATGACACAGTCATCCCATTCATGCTATCGTTCTTGTTACTTCCCCAGATCTCATCAACAACTATCGAGTGTAACTGTCTGTGAACGTTTCAACTTACACGATACATCGACATCAAACACACAGATCACCAATCACACTGTTCAAAGATCAAATACTACTTAATAATATCAAGCTCACTTGAGCTTAGCCATTGGTAACACACCCCCAACCATGGCACAACAACGAACCGACACACGAGACTCAACAGGCTCCTCTATCACAATGAACGGCAGAGCCTCATCAGAACAATGGGAGGCCGGCTTCGCCCCCATCAACACCGGCAAGAACAATGGCGACTCATCAGACGACAACGCCACCCTGTCCAGCCCTACGAGAGATACCCACCGCGACACCATGATGATTGAGGAGGAGGACAGGAGAGAGCTTCAGAGAATCGCAACCACCCTGTCACGGCACCAGAGCGGCGTCAGCTTCGGCGAGCCGCAACTCTCCAACATCGCAACCAACGATCCCTCCCTCGACCCCACTAGCAAGTCCTTCGACCTCTCAAAATGGCTGCAGAGGATCATGCAGCAGATGTCCAACGAGGGCATCAGCATCAAGAAGGCCGGTGTCGCCTACAAGGATCTCAACGTCTCTGGAACAGGTGCCGCCCTGCAGCTCCAGCAGACCGTGGGCTCATTCCTCGCGGCGCCCCTGAGGATCGGCGAGCACCTGAGCTTCGGCAAGAAGGAGCCGAAGAGGATCCTCCACAACTTTGATGGTCTCCTCAACAGCGGCGAGCTTCTGATCGTTCTGGGCCGTCCCGGATCCGGATGCAGTACCCTGCTCAAGACCATGACCGGTGAGCTTCACGGTCTGAGCTTGGGACACGACTCTGTTATCCACTACAACGGTATCCCTCAGAAGAGGATGGTCAAGGAGTTTAAGGGCG
The DNA here is from genome assembly GCA_025328335.1 of Colletotrichum sp. SAR 10_65. NCBI lineage: Eukaryota > Fungi > Ascomycota > Sordariomycetes > Glomerellales > Glomerellaceae > Colletotrichum > Colletotrichum sp. SAR 10_65. The sequence continues at coordinate 19,258 of JAKMWQ010000393.1, forward strand.
AGACTGTCTACAACCAAGAGGTTCGTAACCTCATCCGCCATCTTACTTCTGACATCTAGCTAACACATCTTTCACAGGTTGACAAGCACTTCCCCCATCTCACGGTCGGCCAAACCCTCGAGTTCGCCGCCGCCGTCCGCACACCCTCCAAGAGACTCCAGGGCATGACCCGCGATGAGATGTCCAAGAAGGCCGCCCAGATCGTCATGGCTGTCTGCGGTCTCAGCCACACCTACAACACCAAGGTCGGCAACGACTTCGTCCGCGGCGTCTCTGGCGGTGAGCGCAAGCGTGTCAGTATCGCCGAGATGATGCTCGCCGGATCCCCCATGTGCGCATGGGACAACAGCACCCGCGGCCTGGACTCCGCGACCGCCCTGAAGTTCGTCCAGGCTCTGCGCCTCGCCTCCGACTTCACCGGCAGCGCCAACGCCGTCGCCATCTACCAGGCCTCCCAGGCCATCTACGACCTCTTCGACAAGGCCGTCGTCCTCTACGAGGGTCGCCAGATCTACTTCGGCCCCGCCAGCGCCGCCAAGGCGTACTTCGAGCGCATGGGATGGGAGTGCCCTCAGCGCCAGACCACCGGTGACTTCCTCACTTCCGTCACCAACCCCCAGGAGCGCCGTGCCCGCCCGGGCATGGAGAACCAAGTCCCTCGCACGCCCGAGGACTTTGAGATGTACTGGCGTCAGTCCCCCGAGTACGCCGCCCTCCGCCAGGAGATTGAGCTGCACCAGGAGGCCTACCCTATGGACTCCAACAGCCAGGCTCTCACCGAGATGCGGCAGATGAAGAATGAGAGGCAGGCGAAGCACGTCCGCCCCAAGTCCCCATACACCATTTCCATGACGATGCAGGTTGGTCTCACCACTAAGCGCGCCTACCAGAGGATATGGAACGACATGTCGGCAACAGCAACGTCAGCAGTCATCAACCTTGTGATGGCTCTCATCATCGGTTCGGTCTTCTACGGTACTCCTGACTCTACTTCCGGTTTCTACGCCAAGGGCTCTGTTCTCTTCCAGGCTATCCTCATGAACGCTCTCACTGCCATCTCCGAGATCAACAGTCTCTACGATCAACGTCCAATCGTCGAAAAGCACGCCTCCTACGCCTTCTACCATCCTGCCGCTGAAGCCATCGCCGGAATCACCGCAGACATCCCGATCAAGTTCATCACGGCAACAACCTTCAATCTCGTGCTGTACTTCCTCGCTGGACTGCGACGCGAGCCTGGCCAGTTCTTCCTGTACTTCCTGATCACCTACATCTCCACCTTCGTCATGAGTGCCGTTTTCAGAACAATGGCTGCCATTACCAAGACCGTGTCGCAGGCTATGATGCTTGCTGGTGTCCTGGTCCTAGCTCTCGTCATCTACACCGGCTTCGTTGTTCGCGTTCCCCAGATGGTCGACTGGTTTGGCTGGATCCGATGGATCAACCCCATCTTCTACGCCTTCGAGATCCTCATCGCCAACGAGTTCCACGGTCGCGAGTTCACCTGCTCGGAAATCATCCCCTCGTACACCCCGCTCAACGGCGATTCCTGGATCTGCTCTGCTGTCGGCGCCATCGCTGGCCAGCGCACTGTTAGTGGCGACGCGTTCATTAACACCAACTACCAGTATTACTACTCCCACGTCTGGAGGAACTTCGGCATCCTGCTCGCTTTCCTGTTCTTCTTCATGATCATCTACTTCGTCGCCACCGAGCTCAACTCCGCCACCACCAGCTCCGCCGAGGTCCTCGTCTTCCAGCGCGGCCACGTTCCCGCCTACCTCCAGGACGGCGTCAACCGCAGTGTTTCCAACGAGGAGATGGCCGTCCCGGTCAAGAGCAAGAACAGCGAGCCCGATGCCAACGTCAGCTCCATCCCGCCCCAGAAGGACATCTTCACCTGGAGGGACGTCGTCTACGACATCGAGATCAAGGGAGAGCCCCGTCGGTTGCTTGATCACGTTGACGGTTGGGTCAAGCCTGGAACTCTCACCGCTCTCATGGGTGTCAGTGGCGCCGGCAAGACTACTCTTCTCGATGTCCTCGCTCAGCGTACCACCATGGGTGTCATCACCGGTGACATGTTCGTCAACGGCAAGCCTCTCGACGCCAGCTTCCAGCGAAAGACTGGCTACGTTCAGCAGCAGGGTAAGCAGCATCTTCCTCACTCCCACTCAAATACAATTGCTAACATCTCCCAGATCTCCACTTGGCTACCGCAACCGTCCGCGAGAGCTTGCGCTTCAGCGCCATGCTCCGCCAGCCCAAGACCGTCAGCAAGGAGGAGAAGTACGCCTTCGTCGAAGAGGTCATCGACATGCTCAACATGCGCGACTTCGCCGACGCCGTCGTCGGTGTCCCCGGTGAAGGTCTCAACGTCGAGCAGCGCAAGCTCCTCACCATCGGCGTCGAACTCGCAGCCAAGCCTAAGCTTCTTCTGTTCCTCGATGAGCCTACCAGTGGTCTCGACTCCCAGAGCTCCTGGGCCATTTGCGCCTTCCTCCGCAAGCTTGCCGACGCCGGCCAAGCCGTCCTCTGCACTGTCCACCAGCCTAGCGCTATCCTCTTCCAGCAATTCGACCGTCTCCTTTTCCTTGCTCGCGGCGGCAAGACTGTGTACTTTGGCGATATCGGCGACAACTCGCGCACTCTTCTGAACTACTTCGAGTCCCACGGCGCTCGCAAGTGTGACGACGATGAGAACCCTGCCGAGTACATGCTTGAGATTGTCAACAACGGCACCAACTCGCGCGGAGAGGATTGGCACAGCGTCTGGAAGTCCAGCGAAGAGCGCACCGGCGTCTCTGCCGAACTCGAGCGCATCCACCTCGAGAAGGCCAATGAGCAGGTCGCCGGCACTGAGGAGGCCGGCGCCCACTCCGAGTTCGCCATGCCCTTCACCACCCAGCTCACCGAGGTCACCGTCCGCGTCTTCCAGCAATACTGGCGCATGCCTAACTATGTCTTCGCCAAGTTCGTCCTCGGCATCGCCGCCGGTCTCTTTGTCGGCTTCTCCTTCTACAAGGCGAACGGCACCATGGCCGGCATGCAGAACGTCGTCTTCGCCGTCTTCATGATCATCACCATCTTCTCCACCATCGTCCAGCAGATCCAGCCGCACTTCGTCACCCAGCGATCCCTCTACGAGGTCCGCGAGCGCCCCAGCAAGGCCTACTCCTGGAAGGCCTTCATGTTCGCCAACATCATCGTCGAGATCCCCTACCAGATCGTCACCGGCATCCTGATCTTCGCCTGCTTCTACTACCCGGTCATCGGCATCCAGAGCTCCGTCCGCCAGGTCACCGTCCTGCTCTTCGCCATCCAGCTCCTCGTCTACGCCTCCTCCTTCGCGCACATGACCATCGCCGCCTTCCCCGACGCCCTCACCGCCTCCGGCGTCGTCACCCTTCTCGTCCTCATGAGCTTGACCTTCTGCGGTGTCCTGCAGTCTCCCACTGCCCTCCCCGGCTTCTGGATCTTCATGTACCGCGTCTCACCGTTCACCTACTGGGTCGCCGGCATCGTCTCCACCCAGCTGCATGGCCGCCCCGTCACCTGCTCCGCGGACGAGACCTCCGTCTTCAACCCGCCCGCCAATCAGACCTGCGGCGAGTACCTCGCCGACTACCTCAAGATGGCGCCAGGCCAGCTGCAGAACCCCGACGCCACCGAGTCGTGCCGGTACTGCTCGCTCAGCAACGCCGACCAGTACCTCTCCGGCAGCAACATCTTCTACGACGAGCGCTGGCGCAACTTCGGCATCATGTGGGCCTTCATCTTCTTCAACATCTTTGTTGCCGTTGTGTCTTACTACCTTGTCCGCGTCAAGAAGTGGAACTCTGGCTCGTCCAAGACGAAGAAGGAGTCCAAGGGAAAGGGTCTCGCCACTCAATGAGTGCGATCCTGGAATGATTACAGATCAATGAGGACATAAAGTGTCCAGATATAAACTCTAATAGTCTTTTACAAATTCATGTAGCGAGCGTTGCTTTTTAAGGAGGTATCCCATCATTAGTATTGAATAAACAAGACTTTCCATCAGAAGCTTTCTTCATTTGTGTGCCCTACAATTATGCTATATTATGGCAATTCTTTCATTGCGCCAAGTTGAGAAGAAGCCTGGCGAAAGGAAGCTCGGCAATGATTCCTTGCCCAACTTGAGAACCATCAGCCCAACTCTTTCAAACGCACGCGGTCGGGAAACTGATCGCCCGAGCACCAGCACGTAAGCATACTTTTCGTAGTTTTCTATGCGCCCGAGATATCCTGTGGTCAAAAGCAAGCACCAGACGGAATATTCAACCCCTTCTTGTCGATAGTTCGCACTGGAAGATGTGCCTCGGACAGCGGTATCGACAATCTCGCCATTCAGCTCAACATCGGCAGTTCCTAGAAACGAATCTGCATAGAACTCACCAGCGGGCCATTCAGTCAAAAAGTAGTGCCGGCCCTCCTGCGACGGCGGTGGATTGTGGAGATATTTTGCAGTGACCTTGATCAGAAGACCTTCCAGGATGACATATCCGCTTTCCACAGACCCGAAGGGATTAACCTCAAAGGCCACAGTGCATTCTGCTTCGATGACTTGGCAAGGCTCCGTGTGTCTCAATGATTCAACGAAGGAGGATTTCCACCAGGAAACGGCACCGTCGATAGAAGCCCAACTCCATGACGGCGCGTTAGGACATCCCCTTGACTCCTCTACCCGAGATCTGTTCCAGCTTAGATCATGAACCAGTTCCCTCCTCCACAATCCCGCGAGGAACTCGTCGTCCACCCGCTCTTGGAAGACTCGGGAGATCGCCGACAAAGCGACCAGCTTGTCCGCTAGGAAGGTAAGCTTACGCCCTGAATAGGGTGTGACAACCGATTTCCTCCATTGACGATGGAAATGACGGGCATCTTGCGTCGACATTGCGTCTCCTTTGGCGTGTATTCCCACCGGACCCTAAACCTCCACCTGCTATTCCCTTCTATACCCAATTGGGATTTCCTGAGGTCGAATTCGTCGCATTCGCAGTCTTCAAGTGAGCGACAAGCCCACTGGAGCTCAAACTCGCCGAATGAAAGGAAGCGCTTCGCCAGAGCCCTCTCTTGGAATGCCCATCCCCGCTCTGACAATGGACCGTCAAAGTTCGCCGAGAACAGCGCCTTGCTGTGGTCCAACACCGGCCGATAGTGAATTTTGCTGAATTTGCGCGAGCTCGCTGAGCAGGGAACCGTCACGCTGCCACGGATATGAGTGCGGCGGCCCAGGAAGCCCTTCGTACCGTCAGACGCAGACGATGCGCCCAGAACCAGATAGGCGAAGCCATAGACGTCAGCCATCCTAGCGGCTTCGTGCTCCCAGTCGAGGACATCGTCTTGCACGATGCAGAGGGAGTCGATCCAGACATATCGCATGCCCAGATATCGTGTCACGGCGACGGCATCTTTGAAGGTTTGCGGCATGCTGCTGAGATTGATCCCGCCCTGATGCAGCCCAATGTTCATCTTCAAGGTTCTGAGTGGCTGAGATGGCCCCCAGCAGTGGCTTAATGCGATGTATCTTTCGTCTTTTTGCGACAGGTTTGCCGTGATAACAAGCTTTGGGGGGTTGGCGGTGACATCGAGGACTCTGGTCGGCAGAGGGTGGTCAGAAGGTGGGCAGTCGGTGTGTGAAGTCTGGCATCTTTCTATCCAATGTTTCAAAAGAAGGAGGCATTCTTCTGAGCAAGCAGTGTCCGACAAGTCACGGTCATAAGGGATACCCTCCCATGGAAACCGAGAATCTAGTTGAAGGATGAGTACAACGTGCATTTATGCCGATTTCACTTGCAGCAAAACCGTCATGCAGAATTGCAACGTACCGGGAAAGTTGTAAAAGAAGATTGTCTCCCGTTCAGCTGCAGGCGTGTTCATGTCTGGCATATTAGGCCCCAGAAGGAACTGTTTGAGACCGTCGCGAGCGTTGCGACTGTACACAGCAATTTTGCCTTTGTCAAAGTCTGCGAAGTCTATCGCGTGCTTTGTCTTGAGCTCATCATGCAGAGCGACGATGAGATGACAGAAGTTGCAGTATAGGGAAGCATCGGTCCAGGTCCTTAGGCCGTGCTCACGACTTAGGTTCGAGGTACTTTCTGGCTTGAAGCCGCAGGTATCACACCCATTAGTCCTGCGGCCATAGAATGGATTCACATGGCGTCTGATGTGGTCAGGAATCTGGAAGGATGCATGTGGGTTCGGCCGAGAAGACGCCATGTCGCGGTTTGTGAACGGAGCTACCGGCGGAGGAAATGTTTCCCAACTGCCGGATCACCTCTTTTCTTCTGGGTCAGCTGACTATGTATTGCAGAATGATGTAATCCGTGGGGCTTTTCGTATCGACTGGGGGGTTTTGGCAGCCGAGTAAATGGTTCGACTTGTTGGTGCTCTGTGATTGAGCGCCAACAGGACTGGGGCTTGCCAATCTGGGGTTCTCATCGCCGAACTTCATAAATAATCTTCAGCTGTTTAGTGTATACAACATTACGAGATCTTATGAATTTATTTATTTGGAGTACTGCTCAAAATCACTAATGCCACGCGGAGCAGACACTGTATATCAAGAGGGGTAATGATAGGGTAAAATCTCAGGGAGCTTGATCCATGATTGTCGGTATTAGTTTACCCAGACTTCACTGCTTAGCTTACACTGGTCTCATCTGCCCTGTGAATTCTTTTTTTGCCTGATCACTCACCACTACTCAGTCTCGCAGTGTCATGATAGCATTAGAGACGAGATATTGGAAGCATCAAATCACCAGCAAGTTCACAGCACCATGTGAGAGATAGCGCACGGCGCAGTCTCATTTTTAGAAGTCTTCGACGCTGGCTGTCTCAAATTACATTGTTTGAACTCCGCCATGGCCATCCCGGCATAATTTGTCCCGTACGAAGCTATTCCGTAGACTTCCACAGAGCTATTCACGTCTATTCAGTGTCGCATCTAGTTGCCGCCCTTCTTGGTACCGCCGTTCTTGGCCTGTAATTGTATTAGTTTCAAGTTCTGGTGAATTGGGAAATGTGCAGAGACTCACAGCAGCCTTGTTCTTCTCATTCTGCTTGCGCCCATCCTTGAACTCGCCGCCAAGCTTGTTGAGGGTGGCGTTGTCCTTCTTAGGGTTGCCGGTCAGGCCCTTGGCTTGCTTAGACTCCTTGGCTTGGGCACCTTGAACCTACAGTTCTAAGATTAGTACACAGATCGCATCGTTTGCATTTCCGGGTCAACTTACCTTCTTCAGGCCATCGTTCAGTTGCTTGTTCTTGGGGTCGGCGTTCTTCTGGTTCTGGGCACGTTGCTTCTGTCCAGCCTTGATGTCTTTTTGGAGGTTGGCCTTCTCCTTAGGGAAGTTCTTGGTTCCCTCAGCCTTCTGAACCTTCTTTACATCCTTGGACTCGTTCTTCTGGATGTTGATGTTCTTGTCGATGCCCTTGACCTCCTTGGCAGTTGACTTGGAGCTACCCTTGTTGCCGCCACCACCCTTCTTGCCGCCGTTATTGGCCCGCGCCTCAAGTGCCTCGAGAGCTTCTCCGTCTGCCTGTGCCGGTACTGGCAGGGCAGCGACGAAGGAGAAGAAGAGGAAGACGGAGAGGATGAGCTGAATGAAACGCATTTTGAAAGGTTTTTTAAAGGACCGAATGGTATTAATAATAGACCAATAGGATTAGTTGATGAGGGACCAGCCGATGGATGCAAGGCGTGAAAGACGTGAAAGTCTGATGTGGATAGTAATCAAGCCCGAGGAAACGGGCGATTTCCGGTTCATATATATAGAGAATCCGTTGACTGTCCCGAGATCACCATTTGCGAGTCATCATCTCTAATGGAGGAGCACATGCGCCGTTGTCCGAGGGCCATCGAGCCATCTGGCCATCATCCACCGCAGGATGGCTCCGAGTCCTTCAGCCGCGATGCTTTCGAGATCGTTTCGCTCTTCCGTGATTGAAGCTCCCGGAGTGTCGCAACCCACACGGCGATTGCGCCCGCTCTCTCGTCCGAAGTCAGGAAGTATTGACAAGCGACAAGCTTTTGGGTGGAGTCGAGACGAAGAAAGTTTAGCCGCACATGTGTTTTGGGCTGAACCTAGATGCCAAGGCCCGTTTCCCTTTCTAAGCTTTCGGGACATTATTCCACTTTAGATGCCAAGATACGTGGCTCTCTCGCTCGGCCGCGATTGCGCTGTTTGACGCGAACCTGTCCGTTCATAGGGTGCAGCAAGGCAGGAGGAAACAAACTTGGCTGGATTCAAGATGGAAGCCACACTAGGGCCAAGTTGGTGATAGCTCTCTGCGAAGCGGGAAGTAAACTGAAGATATCACGCTTCATCCCAATGACCTAGTAGAAAGTATAGAAAATATTCCGAATTCGGGCACCTCGTACAACCCGAGCTCTGCAAGCCGTTGAGCGGTCGCGATGATCTGCGGCATGTCGTGAGAGTCAGAATCTGCTCATAGAGAAGGAGGTCACGGGGGCAGAATCACTTCATTCCGGTTACCGAGACCGTGGCGCCACAAAGTCGCCGGTCGACTGGGACGAACTTTGCAGATCAAGGCGATCATATTAGGGCAAAAGATGCCTCTTGCATGGTCCGTCAGACCGCATTCGTAACATGAGGCCTATGTCGGGCTTCTCCAAACGAATAACAGGGGACCCTCCATATGGACCCCCGAAAACGAGGCTCCACATCCGTACCAGGACAAAGTGAGTAGCGGATGCTCGTCCGGTGTCTGGCAGACTGTAAACACGCTACTCGCGGCTCCCGCCGCCCTGCGAGGCGTGCGGCCGGCCTCCACCTTTTCTCCGCGTTGCCGCCTTCCCCGCGGCAAGGTGGAGTGCAAAAGAAAGTTTAAGCTATCGGGACTTGACATAATTCTCGCGACATAAACTCCTGACTAGTGCCGAAAGCCCTAAGCTTCTTTTTCATCGTTGTTTTAGCCATGTTGGAGGATTAAGCTTATCGCCCGCTAACTTCTTATGACGCTGCAATGCAGGAAGGAGTAATTAGGCAAAGGGATTAGAGCCCGACTTTGAGTCCTTGGTGTCTTTGACCGGGGTGTGTCCTGGGTGATCTACCGATCCTCGTCTGAAGATTGTGCTCACGACAATGTTACCACATGATCTCCGTCCGTCCAAACAACATCGCCAAGAAAGGTCCGTCGCCAAGAGCTGCCACTGATGTGCCGTTCACTGCACCGTCGATCCCTCTCCGAGCGCTCGGCTCCGTTGACGAGTCAAACACTTTCCTTCGCATTATTCTCTCATCACAAGCCATGACTAAAACGCCCTTACTCGTCAATCCGATCTGGCCTTTTCATTGCGCGTCAACCAGCACAGAAGCAGGTCTAGCCGTAAGTAAGGCGTACCGTCTCATCACTTGCCCCCGTTTCAAGCGCGCGCGCGTTCAAGGTTGAGGGCCACCCCGGCGCTAGTCGGAGCTTATTAATGAGCGTTGAGTCTCAGGACAACGGGACTGCAACTTCCCGCGCCTGTCTCATGCGCAACATTCTCAAGGCGCTCAAAGCAACGATGCGGGCAGAATTATAATTTGAGGCTTGCTGCATAGTACATGCAGGCGGCAGATCACCATCCCCCTTTCGGCGTGACGCGTGGTCGGAAATACGGCAAGCTGAATCCCACTTGTGCCGGGCCATCCCAATTATGTGCCGGCGGCATTTAGATAACTTCCGGATATGTCCTTAAGGGTGTGCAGAGCTGCTAAATCCTAACTTGAGGCACATTACGCTTCGTCGACACGGTCAACCTCACGAATGTTCTGGTCCAGACTCTTCCCATCGTCCGCCTTCGCTTGTTGGCTGTGGACTCGGCGATCACCTTCATATCCACTAATGTGAAGAGTTAGCTGGTTGCACCGAGGTGTGTTTAGTCTTTGGAGGAAGCAGATGAGAACATACAACAGTGTGTCCATCTGATCTATCGTGACACCCTTGGTCTCGGGAAGGAAGAAAAATGCCCAAATCGTCGCCGTCAGCATCCAGCAGGCAAAGAAAAACCATACGCCGTAGTCCAGACTGCTGAAGATGTACGGCAACGCTTTCGTGATGATGAACTGAATGAGCCACTGCGTGAAGGCCGCGAAGGTTCCCGTAAGATTTCGAAGAGCGCCGGGGAAGATCTCAGCCGAAACGATCCAACTAAGAGGAGTTAGTATTGCCGTCACGCAATTGCATTTAGTCGCGACTTACGGAATACCGTTGAGACCGAAAGACCAACTAGGGGAGCACGTGTTAGCTTAATGTTAATTGTTTATGCAATTTAAGGGCTGAAGTTACGACTTAGAGACGAAATAAACTCACAAGACGGAATAAATCATAATAGCCGCAGTAGCAGCTTGGCCACCAGACTTAGTGGACGACGAGAGTTCACCACCTGCAGCAATGATTGGGGCCGGGTTTCCGACCTGAAGCTGTTAGAGCCTACAACAGGATTTCGTGATCTTCCAGAAGAAGCTAACCTTTACATAGGCACCGACAAACCACAGGCAAAGTGAACACGCTAGTGAAGATATGATCGTTGGTCGACGGCGACCCCAAATGTCGATGAGAGCTCCGTAAAAGATGATAGAGGCGACGGCCTTGACTAGGCCATAGATTCCCGTGTACAAGGCCACATCGGAGATACCAATAGAGCCGAATAGTGTTGGAGAGTAGTAGTTGATAGCTGACAGTTTGTTAGAGACTGTCGATTTCGGCATGAAACGCGACAGATGTAGAGAATATCTGTGGCCAGGAATGGTTCAAACTTACCTGCGGCACCAGACATGTTCTGCAAAGTGAAGGCAGCAAACACAAGCAGAAGGCGGTTCCACATGCCCTTTCGCGACAACTCAGACAGAGAGCCGCGGATGTATGCCCAGAACCCGTTACCATAAGCCTTCGCGACGGCCGCTTCCTCAGCAAGTCTAGCGCGGATCATTTCCACCTCTTCTCGCATGTACTGATGGTCTTCCGGAAGATGTCGGAGCGCTACGAGAACCTTTGCGCCCTCTTCCTCCCGTCCCTTTCTGTAAAGCCACAGCGGCGACTCGTGCAGGAAGAAGCCTCCGATGAGCAAGCCACCTGCAGGGATGAGCTGGATAGCCATGGGCAGGCGCCAGGACGCGGAGCTGTTCGGATTCATGTTTTGGTTGATACCGTAGTTGATCCAGAAACCAATGAGAGAGCCTGTCTGGTATGTGACTTCAAACAGGCCGGTGAGAATACCACGAATTGAGGGAATCGATAGTTCGGCGATATAGGACGGCACAGTCGCAGTGATCACGCCGCAGCCCCAGCCGGTCAAAGCTCGGCCGGCGTACATTGATGCTAAATCATTCGTGGCAGCGACCATGGGAATCGCGCCCGCGAGGAAGACTAGATTGCTGATGATGAGGGCCCATTTACGGCCGACATATTCGGTGACTTTGACTGTTAGCCTGGTTTCATCTTTACGAGATAGGTACGGCCTCATACTAAAGAAGCACATGAGCGCGCCGCCGAGAGCGCCGGCCTGGAAAGCCGAAGTGATGTTTGACGATATCTCTTTCGACGTAGCCGAAGTGATGCCGAAGTCTCGCACGAAACTTGCTCGCGCGATCGTTGTTCCGATGAACGCCGAGTCGTATCCAAACCTGGGAAACAGTGTCAGTAAAGCCCCGTTGTCTTGAGTCTTCTCCGCGAGAAATCTGGCCCAGGCAGCTTGGGAACATACAGCAGGGACCCCGTCGCAATAATCGCAGACTCGATGTAGAGGCGCCAGTTATACACCTCCTTCGGCGTGGGCCGATCCTCGACCGCGCGAAAGCCGCCCATCCTGCGCTGCTATTGGCGAGCCCTAAGAGGCTGGCTGGGCTGGTTGAAACGTTGCGACAAGCTTCAAAGCTGTATGCGAGTCTGTTTTAAGCTTTGAAGACCTTGGCCAGCCGCATACAATCACGCGCGCATTGCAGGAAAGAAACAAAAAAGTGAGCAAAAGCAGGAGAAGGTTCCGAGGAAGACGAGGTTCATCCTCGATTTCCGCTACTTATCCCCGCAGAAGATCACCCTTCCCACCGTCCCACACTCGGTCCATGGGTGCGGGGGAAATCTGGGGAATGGCGCGCCTGCCTCGCGAGTCTGGCAATCTGGTTTTGGAGATGACCGGGGTTTGTATGGACGCGCACGTCGCCCTCATTAACCCGACACCGACGAATTTCCAAGGCAGAGTTGCACCAATGGGGCCGACCTGACCCGAGGGGCAGGGAAGCTGGTGAGGAAACGGCGTGGCAATTGGAGAAGGGCCTGGCGATGGTGGGGTTGTTGGAGCTGAGTGCCGTCAGGATTGGACAGTTCGATCCCGTTCCTGGCTCGGTGGCTGGGGTCATGAGCGAGAAAATCTCGGTCGAGCGGTGAGGAGTTCAAGGTAAAGCGTTCACCCAGAATTAAGGCACGCTCAAACGTTCTTGGAGCGGTTGAACATGATCAGCTCAGTTTTTATATGATTGTTCCCAACTAGTTTGAAATAACTTGTTTCTTCGAACACATGTCAAGACCTTAGGTAATGACAATATCTACCCCTATCACGACATGAAAGTATAAAAATTGTATGAATATCTTCACTTCATTGAAAGAGAGAAAACACAGATTGCTTGCCATGTTGTCTGATTTGAGGTTGGTTTGTCAACAACCCTGCTCACCTTGAAACGCATCCCCGGTGTCCAGGTCTCCACCCCCACTTGCCTTAATACCGTCGCGGAGAAGTTCCGAACCCAATGCCAACGATTGTTCACGATGCAGGTACAGCAAGAGCACGTGGTAGTGTTGTTGGTTTTGTTTAGTCGCCGGCACGTCCTTTAATCGATCAAGGACGTTCACGCGGAGCTGATTACAACATACCCCCTGAAAGAGTGTAAGCGTGGTACTTTGCCCTAGTAAGTGTATATAACTGGTTAACGTCTGACGGCGAATAGAGAATCTGTACTAAGTAATTCTATAGAGAGCGTCGATTCTAGCGGAGCACTTTACTAGTATAGAGGGTAACAAACATTTAGGGGTCGTATTATACGTACGAAAAGGAAACGGAACATCGTAGATGTAAACAAAATCAACTCCCCCGAAGTAAAACACGCGTATCGCCAAGTCTAGTGATGTTCATTCCTCGCAGTCCACTGAACAGAATTCTTACTACGTAGTAATGGAAATCCGAGGCTCCGGTTAAAAGCATACTGTCGCCGGAAGCGAAAGGGTCGAGTTTCATCAAGTGACAGCCAAAGCACCTAATCTTCCAGGTGATGCCAAACTGCCTGAACTCCTATTCCTCCTTTCTTCTAGCAACATGGACAGCTGGCACACAGAGCAGCGCAGCTCCCAAGCAGATACTCAACCCGCTAAAGAGCTGACCGCGACTGTAATCATTGGTCGCAGTATCGACAAGAACACCCGCAATCGGCGCCCCAATCAACGCCGCAAACGCAACAAAACACCACATCATCCCCGTCCTAGCCCCGACAACGTTAGCATACGGCGCGAGCCTCGGCACAATAGCATTCGGCAAGGCCACAGCGATCCCGGACATGAACCCAACTGAGACGCCCCAGATGGTTATGCCCGTCACATCGCGGATGCCAATCCAGCCCAGGATCAGCGCCCCGAGACTCAGGCACCCGACTATCAGGACCCACACGGGCCCGATGGTGCGGACTTGCGCGATCCATGCGGGGAGGATGCGTCCGGCTAGCGAGCCGGCGTTCATGTATGCTAACAGGTAGAAGGCGAAGTCGGCGCTTGTGCCGAGGGAGAGCTGGGCGTAGGGGGCGACGATGAAGGGCGGGATCCAGTAGCCGAGCTCGACGAAGAAGAGGCCCAGGCAGAAGAAGAGGTAGGGTATGTCTTTTAGTGCTGAGGAGTCTAGTAGCTCGCCACCGCGCCTGCGGGGAGAACTTTGGATGGGATCTGGGCGGAGGAGGATGAGGGCGAAGAGGGAGGTGACAAGGACCAAGATGCCGAAAATACGATTGACCCAGGGAAATCCCATGCGCGGCTCGAGATTTCGGAATAGGATGGGGAATAGGACCCCGCCTACGGCTGATCCGGTTGCTGCGATGCCAGTGGCTATGGGGCGCTTGGTGGTGAAGGCATTGGAAACGATCGAGACGCCAGGTACGTAAAGTAGCCCACTTCCTAAGATTGCGTCAGTTCCATGAAACACAGGTATCAAGAATGATTGCTACTTGCCGATGCCAATGCAAACACCTTGAGAGAGAACAATGTGAAAATACTCGGCTGCCAAGCTGAGCATGAAGAAGCCAAACACGACGAGGAAGCCACCGACGGCGAGCAGACTTCTGATATATCCGCTATCGTACAGAGGACCTGCCAAAATACCGGTGAAGCCCAGTAGAAAGACTTGGATAGTGCCGATCCATGAGATCGCCGAAGGCGAGCTTGAGGCGAGTTTCTCGGTCTGATAGTACGCCTGGTACGCCCCATAGGTTGACGCGATGCCGTAGGTGTTCATGAAAATGAGCCAGGAGCCCCCGACTTTGAGCCAGGCTTTGCCTCCATTTGGGCAGTTGGGAAATTGGGAGACTGCGTTTGAAGCTGGTTCTTGTGTTGCGTCGGGGGCTCCCTCGGTGAGGGTCCGTAGCATGATAGTTTCAGGTTCTGCAGAAGTCATGGCGTACTCAATCTTCCGTGATCGCTTTGAGGGTATATCCGAGACGTCGCGATAGACGTCGAACGTATCTTGGAAGTCGGACTTGCCCAAGAGATGGCGGGACGTCCCATGCTAGCCACGTGTCGCCGCAGGTGATAAGAGATCCGCTGGCACGAGCAAGCGGGGTAATGCAGCATTCCTCCGTCATGATCTTCAGCTTGCATAGCCGAGTGCCATTGAGTGCAACTCATGAGGGTGAGGCTCTGAACTTTTATCCGAGTCTGTAAAGATAAGATCACTCCACTCCGTGGACTCCGCGGGTTGCGGTCCGATGCCTCCATTGGCTTTTCAAGACTGCGTGTCATGTATGTCTCCCGGTGGTTTGCTTCTACTTGTTTTGGTGAACAAATTTCGAGATTTCAAAGATGCAATTCTACAGTCCGAAGCATTTAGCTATGACGGACCATATCCATTTGGAGTGTACGACTTTGATAACGGTGCTAGTTACTCGAAAATTGCATTCACGCAAGTCTGCTTAGCCAAGGTCAAGCTCAGAAAATGAGCTGCTTTGACCAGTCGACGATTCTAGGACGATGAAGCCCGCCGCATGGACTGCAAACATACGGAAACGCACGGAACTTGGAATGGCGGTCCGGCGAAGGCTTGCGGATTGTCGAGCGGAAGACTGGGCGCTCGGCCCCGGTGATACGGGCTGCGCAAAATTACGGGCACCGGCCCCACTCGACCGATCAAAAACCGGGATTCCGCTTCCAACTCGCGGAAATGACCGATAGCTCGTAGATTATAGCTTTTGGGTTTGCACACACTGCGGGCGAAGAACTCTTGTCACTTACTGAGATTTCTGACCTTGACGAGACGAGAGAAGGAAAAAAAAAATCAGAAGATTGCGGAGATGCGTTCTTCCGTCGGCAAACCCGGGGGGTTTTCGCCCCCTCCCCCTGTCCCGCGCGTGATTCCTCATCATTGTCGACTGCCGACAGACCGACTCCAGAACCATCCGGTCGGCTTCGAATTAGCGACAAAACCTGGTGAGGCTGGCCGGCGGAACTGATGAGTAAATATAGCGAGAATTTGACAGCTCGCGATGGCCATCAGCTCACTAGCATTCGTTCTGGAAGCATTCTTGAGTGCGCTCATGACCAACAAAACCTGACTCTGCATCCCACTATTCCCCCACACTGCCTCCGCAAACTCATTTTAATGCCTCCGCAGAACTCTATTGCCCCAGTGGAAGTCGTCCGAACGACAGCGAGCTTGGGCCAGAAACCACCCGATTGACTGGTACGAACGACGCAAACAAGACGCAGTTAAGAACAGGGTGCTGGCACATGTACCAAGGTCGGAATGGCATGGCGCGTGACAGCCCCCAAAATTCGCACCAGATCCAACGAGATCCATCTAGCGGCGGGGCTGGTCTGGCGATTCTTCGGCCGTTTAACCTTGCGTCCCCCCATGTGTGGTAACAGCGAGCAAAGCACCGCTGGAAATTGCAAATCCCCACGAAGTCATGCGCCCACGTTGGAGTTGGCGGTTCGGCTACGCGCCTTTTGGGTTACCGGTCTGCTTCTTCTTGCATCGCAGCAGTGGCTGGCCAGTCGGACGATGAGGCCTAGCTGGACAGAGACTTTCGGGGAACGCAAGACGTGCAGCTATGCTTGGGGCTATTGCTTATCATGCATGGGAGAGCAACGATATGAGGCCAAGAAACAAACGCCCAGGCCAGCCCGTTTGTTTTTTTTCTCCCCCAGTCCATCCGCACGAGGAGTTTCAGCGAACTATGTCCCGACCGACCCCCGCGACTCCGCATCTCCCGCAATTTCTCCCTCCTTCAACACCACCAACAGTGCCACTACCCACCGCCGCCGGGGTAGCGCGTCTCCAGTCCGGCTTGGCCGCCCCGCGATTCCCATCCCCATACCAGCAACTTCCCGACCGCGTGGTGCAGTTCCTTTCGGCCCGCAACTTCACTCCAAGGGACGACCTTTCCCTTGGCTCGTGTGCCCATAGTAGGCAATCTTCGACTAGCCATCGTCAATTCGTCATGACCAGCTTCGCCGAGCCGCAGTAGCCCGGGATCATGACTCCGTATCCTTGCGTCTGACGGCGGAGACTCAATCTTGGCTCCGGCCCTGGCTGACGTCGTATCGACGGCCTGCCTGACAGCCTCTTCCCCGGGTGGAATGGGAATTGGATGGGGGTCGGATCGTCTGATGCGCGCCGCCTGGTTCGCTTGTATATAAGATGAACCGCTCACGGTTCACCGTCCAGAATGTCTGGGACGTCAAGCGGCGGATTTACCAGTCTCTACAGCACAGCATGGCAATTTTCAAGGGTAGCGCCGTCTTCACGGCCATCGCGTCGCTCGGGGCCATTGCGGTCCCCGCGGCGGCGACTGTGCCAACGACCATCACGCCCGAGTACCTCGCGACGGCGGGCAACAACACCCTCTTCACGCGCTGGAGGCCGCGCTCGCACTTCCTCGGGCCTCACAGCTGGATGAACGACCCCTGCGGCGCCGTCTACGACCCGGCCACCGAGACGTACCACCTGCACTACCAGTTCCATCCCAACCACGTCAACTGGGGCAACGTCTCCTGGGGCCACGCCGTGTCCAAGGACCTCTTCCACTGGACTGACGTCCGCGACTGGTCCAACGACTCGTCCGTCTCCATTGCCGCCGGCAGATACCCCTCCGGCCCCCTCTCCCAGTTCACCGGCACCACGCAGGTGGTCAACACCGAGGGCCAGAACGACGGGACCCTCCTGACGTTCGGCACCGGCATCCACGCCCTGCCCACGAACTGGAAGCAGCCGTACATCACCGGTACCGAGGTCCAGGCCATGTTCACCTCTGACGACCACGGCGAGACCTGGCAGGAGGTCGGCACCGTCATCTACGGGCCCCCCGAGGGCTGGAACGTCACCGGCTTCCGTGACCCCAGCTTCTTCCCCTCCACCGACCTCGACGCCCTCCTCCAGGTCGCCGAGCCCCACTACTACATGGTCCTCGGCTCCGGCCTCAAGACCGGCGACGTCCCCGCCACGCTCCCCGGCGCCGCCCGCCCCGGCTTCATCGGCCCCCGCATCCCCCTCTACTCCGCGCCCGCCTCCAACCTGACCGAGTGGACCTTCCTCGGCGCCCTCTGGGAGCCCGCCGCCAACTCCTCCCTCGGCGCCCCCGACGTCACCGGCTCGTACGGCTACAACTTCGAGGTCAGCTCCTTCTTCGACCTCGCCATCGGCAACTCCTCCGACAAGGCCTGGTTCGTCTCCATGGGCGCCGAGGGCGGCAACACCACCTCCCACTGGAAGGAGCAGTGGGCCCTCTGGAACCGCGGCGACGTCGCCCGCCGCGACAACGGCTCCGTCGAGTTCACGCCCACCTCCGGCGGCGCCCTCGACTGGGGCATCTCCTACGCCCAGGCCACCTGGAAGGACACCCGCTCCGCCAACGGCCGCCGCGTCATGTGGGGCTGGGCCAACGAGGACATCGCCTCCGACTACGCCTTCAACACCTCCAAGCAGCTCGGCTACCAGGGCGCCATGAACCTGCCCGTCGAGCTCTTCGTCAAGGAGACCGCCGGCGTCCTCAACTGCGGCGAGCAGCAGGACGGCTCCCACTGCATCGAGAGCTGCAACGGCTACACCGCGCAGACCCTCGGCCTACGCCCTCTCCCGGACGTCATCGCCCTCCTCCGCGAGGGCGCCGCCGAGCAGGACATTGAGGTCGGCGAGCTCACCGACGCCTCCAAGTCCGTCGCCGCCGACCTCGGCTCCTCGTACGAGCTGACCGCCACCCTCTCCGGCGCGGACCTCCTCTCCGGGCCCGCGGGTATCGTCGTCGCGCAGAGCCCCGACGACGCCGAGCGCACCACCATCGTCTTCGATCCCGCGGCCTCCGAGATCCGCGTCCTGCGCGACCGTAGCTCGCTCCTCCCCAACTTCAACAACGCCACCTTCGTCGGCCACTTCCAACCGTACGAGATCCACGCGAAGGGCAGCAACACTACTGCCACCGAGGACCTCAACTTCCATGTTATCCTCGACAACTCGCTGCTCGAGATCTGGGTCAACGAGCGCTTTGCGCTCACGGCGCGCATCTACCCCTCGCGCAACGACAGCACCGGCCTCAGCTTCTTTGCTGGTGATGCCGCGCAGCCCAGCGGTGCGAAGGCGAGCTGGACGGACGTCAAGGTCTGGAAGGGCCTGGCGCAGGCGTGGCCTGAGAGGCCGGAGGACACCAGCGTTCCGTTGGTGTGGGACACCGCGGAGCAGACCAACAACTACACGTGGTGGGCGGGATACTAATGATGCATCCTGGGAAGGGCCAGGCATGATTTAATGCATGATTTAGACGTAAAAGTAATCTTTATAACTTAAATACAAGTATCTGAAGTAATATTTCGAACCTTCCCCACGATGATCTAGTGCTGCATAGGTGAATACTGTTTGTTTCGAGTGGTGGCTCTCAACTGATGCAGCGCTCCTGTTCATAGAGACGACATCAAACGACTGTCTCGACAGGCATATGGTCTCTGTGAAGAAATGTAAGGGACAAAAAAATCAATCTGCATGTACAACAAAAGATGAAAAATGAAAGGGACGAGACTCGAACTCGCGCGGGTTGCCCCACCAGGAAACAGATGTTAAGCTGACCTTAACCTGGCGCCATAACCAACTCGGCCACCCTTCCGTGTGGTGATCTTGGTGATCTGTTGTTGCGCTTGGTGCGACGGCAAGATCGCCATAAGCCCTACAGTGGAGCCACGCGGGCGCTGTGTCTGAGCTGTGGTTAGCGTGGAGGAGCAGGCCTGGAGGGAAATGTCCGAGTGGAACCACGATGGCGGCAGCCGTTGCCGCTAAGCCGGCAGCTGAGGGTGGGAGAGAGGCACCATGAGTGTTTTTTCTTGGGAAAACAGGTTGTTTTGGCAGGATTAGCTCGGTGAGGTGTTGGATCGGCTGGTCCAGGCGAGAGGCTGGTCTCCAACCCCGCGGGTGAGGCTGGACTAGTCGTGTCTCTAGGATTCAAGGGATAAACGAGGACAATAAGGTTCAAAGAAAAATGCCGGGGAAAGTTGCTGTGTTATGTCTGCGTTCTATTTAGAATGCATCCGTTGAAGCGATTGAGAAACACGCATCGAGCGGTCATTTTACTCTCAAGAGACTTACATGGCCTCCACTCCGTCGAGAGCGCAGTCCACGACATCCCCACGATGGTGTTGTCCATTGATGATATGACTTCCGAATGCAGTAGCTTGGCTCTAGTCTCTCGAGACAAACACGAAGAGACCAGCCAATGATCGCCCCCATCGAGCTCGGATGATGTTCAAGTTCACTAACTTTCAGGGATCGAACGTGCGGTCCGGCCTCTCCCTTCTGCATCAGGAATGCAGCTGCAGCAGCTGCAACAGCAGCCGTCAAACGGGCAGGAGAGAGGATCCAATCATCCGGTAAACAGGTGTCATTCCTTCCCGCGTAACCCATCCATGTGGAGATCTTCCGCGTGTGATCATCGCGATCTCCCTGTCGGAGCACCAATCAGTGCATGCGCGTCTCGTGACGTCATGAGTCCGTTGCCCAAAGCGGAAAGCTGTTGCCAGCTACGCGCTTGACGTCGGCGGCGGCTGGATCTAGACCTGGCCCCAAACCATGTTTTTGGAGCTCATTGCAGCTTCAAAATAACGAGGGGCTCCCTGGCTTTTGCATCCAGGACCACCCTTTGGTCTCCATCCCCGACATCCTGCAGACACCATGTTCAAGGGACACTCAACAGAAGACGACGAACAGCTGGCGGCGCAGCAACAGCCGCCGCCAGCAACTGCTGCAGCAGCACTTCAACCAACCGTGGACCCCTCAAATACGCCAACTCAATCGGACTTTAGCTACTCGAGCCAATCCACGATGGGACAGGAACCGGAGATCGTGGAGGCACATGAGGACGAGAGGCCGACGGACAGCCACCACCTTGCAGACATGGCGACCAAGGAGACGCCAATCGAAGAGAAGGGACACGCGCAGATGGACCACAACGAGGTCGAGGTCAAGAACTTGGGCTGGAACACCCACGCCAAAGAGGTCGCGCAGCCGATGGTCGGTGGGTTGTCAAATGAGGAACTTTGGATCCTCGTCCGACGTTTCGACAAGGTAGGGCCTGGATACACGCTATGACTGAATGTTGTGCCATTGGTGGCCGATACTGATGTGCCCCTAGCAAGTATTTCACGTCAAATCGATCCCAGAACCACCGGTAAGCTTCGTCCAATGATTCCATCCAACCCTCCCCGGTTTAAGGTTCTGACACCCTGCAGCTGGCGTCTCTCGACCTTAACATTGCAGACGAGGAGGAATTCTCGCCCGACAAACTTCGGGCCCACGTCGAACGCCTGTACATGACAGTTATCGTTGGCGCGTTCTCATTCTGGAAGCACATCGTTCGCATCCGATCGTGGCGCGAGTGGAAGCGCACTTCGGCCTTTCTATCCGTTTACACCGTCGCATGGCTGCTTGACTTTGTTATCCCCGTTCTCGTCAGCTTCCTCATTGTCCTTGTCCTAGTTCCCGAAGCACGCACATTTTGCTTCCCTCCCGCCCCTGCATCCCTCATCGACAGCAAGACTGGCGGCGTCAAGAAGCCCGCGTCAGGCGTCCTCGCTTCCGACGACTCCATAACGGGAGCCCCCGAGAAGCATGCAGGCGAAGCCGTGGAACAGGAAGCGCACAGCTTCGTGACAAGCATCTCATCGCTGGTCATCAGCACCGCGGCGGGCAAACATCCTCAAGGCGATCCCCACACCGACACCGCTGCGCCGGACCCTACTAATATCACTGAAGATGTCGTCAACGCCAAGGACAAGACCGGTGGGGCTACATCGCCTACTCACCACGACAAGACCAAGAAGCCGGTCTCTGAGACGGTCTGGACCCAGGCGAGGCCTGTGATGCATGCTATTGCGGATGTGAGTAGACATGTCTACCAGCCCTGGTGGAGGCATATCTGATTTGTTAAAAGTTGGTTGATACGTACGAACGATTTGGAAACGCCCTCAGCCCGACGCCACCATTCCCCCAACAACGACCCCGACTTATCCTGGCCAGCGTCCTGCTCCCCATGCTCCTCGGATCGCTTTTCACAACTTCCTACATGCTTATCAAGGGAACCGGATTCATCGTCGGCTTTACCTTCTTCGGCGACCCGATTATCCAAAGAGGCCTGGTGTTCATCAACCGGTCAGTCTTCCTGTCAACTCTGATTGCTCGCGTGTCTAAAGTATGTCAATGTCCAGCACCTACCCTCATTGGAAAAAGTATGTTGAATTGCGAAACACCATTCTCAAGGGCATTCCCACAAATGCCCAGCTTACGATCACGCTGCTCCGTATTGGTGAGAGAAACAAGGCGCCCCTGCCGCCGCCGCCCGTTTCCTCGACACCCCCTCCTGATGAGCCTCACGCCACTGCGGGTCAAGGCCTAGAGCACCTCGGTAAGTTTAAACGGCGTCCTGCGCAATCCCAACGACTCACGAACTTACAAGGCGTCGACCAAGACGAGATAGACGAAGCCGTCCAGCCCGACGAGGTGGCCCTCGCCCCGGCGGAGTCAGAGACCGAAGAACACAAGCAGAAGAAGGGCCATCGGATTTTGAACTTTATCAAGAGCACCGCAAAGGGTGGCATCAACACCACACTTGCCGCGGACAAGGTCAAGGCCAAAGTCGGAGCCAAACACGCAAAGGATCGCCTCGGCGTCGTCAAGAAGCAACCCGATCCCGAGAAGGGTCCGATTAGCTTCCCGGCGAGATATAAGGGTAAGCGCGGTCACGCGTTTATTACGGCAACCGCTACGACTCCGGCGCTGAGTTGGACAACGGAGGCGGAAGATGTAAAGCCTGTGTGGTCTGTCGCTATTGGGGATATCCAAGTAAGAATATGCTCCACAAAGCTTAGGTCGCCACGTACTAACATGGTTTCACAGGAAATCCGCAAGGTTGGAGGTCTCGGATGGAAGTCCAAGATCTTTGTGGGATGGGCGACGGATCGTGAGATTGCTGATGGTCTCGTCATCACTGATACCATGGGCAAGGAGCATCATCTCACTGCGATTGTCACTAGAGACGAGTTGTTCAACCGCCTGGTTGCCATGGGAGCCCAGATGTGGGAGGCGTGGTAGTTGCAGGGGAATGACTTATGACGAACAGAGAAACGATAAACGTGTACTAGCATATGTGATTTGAGCGAATTCAAAAACATCACCGAAATACCTTTGAAACAACCAAAATTGATAAAATCTACGAGATTTTATGGAAATAGAAACCTCCTCAGCTTTGGTGGAAGTTACAATGGCGCCAACCACGCAGGGGTAGACTCTAAACTTACGATGACCTCATCCCTCGATGCTTGCAGATCGTCTTCTCCCTAGTTCCTTGCCAGCGCCACACAACGCGTCCACGTCCGTATTCGCGAATCCATGAACCGTTTCGCCAGCACATCACGGGTTACATCACCCGCATCTTGCGCTGAACAGCAACTGCCCGAGATCAAAGTGCCTTCCCCGCAATTGCAGACTACTTCTCAACCTCAAAATGCCTCGGCGCGGCACTTCATCACGCGGCGGTCGCGGAGGAAAGGCCGCTGGCGAGGCCGCCAGCGGGGCCGCTAAGCGGAAGCGGGACGCGTCCGATGCGGGGAACTTGGACGGCATCCAGAAGCGGAGGACCGACAAACGCAGCATGGAAGAGGGCCGCGAATGGCAGCATTAATATTACCAGGGCGTCAGCGTCAGTGACCTTCCCGGCATGGGGTGCGGGTGGTGTAGGCTCATCACACCAGAGGTTCCGTTCCAATCACCGTTCACTTGCAAGGGCCATGTTGAGAGCATGTCTGGAACGGAGGGGCCTGGCAGCGGCGGGCTTCGTCCCTGTGGTCCCAAGAATTATATGGGTGTTAATAAGGATGGTATATTTGATGCAGTCTTCATGATACCTTACAAGCACATCGGTAGGCAACGTCCCCTCGTCGTGTACTACCTCTCACCACGTCACAGAGCAAGTATTCATACTCCCTAATGTGTCCAAGACCTTCAGTAAGGAGCAAGCTTACGAAGTCATTATCGTACCGACTGGCGCCACGGGATCATCATCCATCAAACGAGAGTATCCGCAGATGATATCCTTCACTTGGCCTGAAAAGCAAGCGGATAAAGAGTTGGGCGGCACAGTCGGGGAAGCGGCAGATGGAGAGAAGGACACCTACGGCACTATACTCAAGAAGGTCCTGAACGACCAGCTTAAGGCTTTCGACAAGGAGGTCATTGACCTCGGCGAGGACCCTCATGCGAAATTAATGGCGGGCGAGGAGGTGACTCTCTCACCACCGTCAGATGCAAGATTCAAATCCGACGTTGACGGTAAGCGCGGCTTGATTTGCTGTATGCGGCTACCAAACTGACGGCCTCAGGACGCATCCGCTTCTTGAATAAAGGCATTCTTTTCACCGCGGAGACGCAGACGATGTTCCTGCCCTTCAACTCCTTGGAGAACATCATGCTCATACAAGCCCGCGACAGCAAGGGAAAGACTGTTGGACTGAGTCTGGTCTGCAGTGCCACTGAGCCGTTCTACAAAGACGAAGAGGAAGGTGGCAGCAAGACCATGATGAAGTTCCGTGGTATTGGTTATTCGCTGATGGATGGCCTCAAGGAGTATATGAAGGTACACAATATCCAGGTTATGCTTTGCGAGCAGTCCTTCTATGACTACAAGAAGGATAAGCCAATGACTGGGTTCATGCCGCTGATGAAATGAGCTTTCCTCATTCACATATGCGTTCGTTTTCTTAACAGTTCAATGGCAGCAGGTTAGTTATTATAGAATGCAGGGATAGATTTTAAGCTCCTGGTGACCTCGCCCCAAGATGCTTGGCAGGGGTTGACCGCCTTCTCTCCTGCCCCGCCACAAAATGCGAGCGCGATTGCATCCCTACCCTCAACCCGACATTCACAATCAGACCGACAACACCACTTTTAGAACTCTAGCCTTCATCAGCTGGCACCAAACGGGTTTGACGCTTTCCCACATCATTAACGTCCGATCTCATTGGGTATCATGGCTGCACGCGGATCTTTAAGTGACTAAAGATGAGGCGTATCAAGTCATCATCGTTCCTACAGGCGCGGCAGGCGCGTCTTCTGTAAAGAGAGAATACCCTCAGATCATCTCATTCAGCTGGCCAGACAAGGCGGTGGATAAGGACCTGCATAGTCACGAGGCTGCAGACCCTGAGAAAGATACGTATCTTTCCATGTTGGTGAAAGATATGAATGATCATCTTAAGCCCTTCAACAAGGCTGTGATTGACCTCACCTCCGATACTGGAATAGAGTCTGTGATTGAGCAGACCGCAATCTTGTCACCACCGACAGATTCGAGAGTCAAAGCCAAGACCAGAGGTAACAGGACGAAATCCAATGATTTGCGGATAGACAATGCTGACCACACCAAGGCCAGTTGTACCTCATGGATCAAGGCGTCTTCTTCAACTCTCAATCGCACAGAGTTTACCTATCTTTCGATTCTGTGGGAAAAGCAATGACCATCCTTGCTCACGACATGAAGGACGAGGGCAAGGTCGCCGGCCTTAATTTGATTTTCAGTGCGACAGAGCCATTCTACAACGCTGAGGAAGAAGAGACAGAAAGTCAGACTCTGATCAAGTTTGTCCAAGTCGACCATACGCTTCTGGATGATATCAAAAGTTACATGAAGCAGCACAGGGTCGAGTTGATGTTGTGTAAGCAGTCATTCTATGATTATGAGAATGATGTGCCAGCAACTGGATTCATGCCGATGAGATGATAGCAGACCTAGATTCATCTTGCCATTCCAATGGCACCAAATTCTCAGTGTTGAGACAATGTTGAACAGTATGTGTATCTAGATACGGCGCCCCACTACGTAATCGAGTCAGTGACTGCCCGTCATCAAAGGGGCGCGTCAAGCTTGGCTTCACCGCGGTCGATGTGGGTTTGGTTAGGTCTGCGATTTACTCAGCGCTCTCGGTCAACACGCATTACCGTAGTGCATCGTGGACTCCCAATTTAATATCAAAAGACTCCACCAGCCGCGATAGCGGATCGTACTAAAGTTGCCAGGGACTCAATGGCGGGCGGAGGTTCAAACGCCGTCGGCGATAATGATACTCTCCGAAGTCGAGCCGCAATTCTTGGTGCCATTGATATCTGTTCAATATTCCAAGATAACTGAAGGCTTGGTCTGCCAAATGAATAAATACTTTGGATAGACGACGCTCACTTACATCGTTCTTTGACATCATAATCACAATTCGATCCAGATTCACCCTACTACACTCTTCAACTGCGCTTCGGTACTGCAATTCTACCCAGTGTATCAAAATGCGTTCAACCACGTTCATTCTTGTCGTTTGCAACGTCCCGGCCATCTTCGCCGCTTGCAGGAGCGTTGTTCAGCCATGCGTAAGCCCTTACAGAGAGCACCATGGCACCTTGGGAACTTACCTTGACTGACAGTAAACCAGACAAACTTCCAGACTTGTTACGCATTGGAGATGCAATCGACCTGCGCTTCCAACGAGCACGTTGGATCTGGAAGTTGCCAGTCCACAACTTCTGCTGCTAATAGCTACGTCACGGTAAGCCATCCCTCTTTTGCATTGACAAAGAATGTGCGGCTGACGGGGATGCCCAGTGCGACTGCTGTACCTAGAAGGAAGCGGTCTTTTCGGGTGATTGGGGTAAAAGATCAGACATTTTAACTTGATGGAGGCAAGGCAATTTCGTCTCTCAGGACTAAGTGTAACAGCTACCAAGTCCTGTCGATATTCCGTGTATTAAGTTAAGAGATGCCCACGAAACAAGTCTGTTGGCTCTCCGTCGCGAACATAAATCATACAGTCTGGGCTGACCAGCTTTTTGACATTCGAAATTTCATTCATCGAAGCGCTTATTTCCCCGGCGTGACCTTCTGTGCAAGTTTATCAAAGTCCCCTGCGCCCGGCGGCTTCGTGCCCTTCGGCTTCCCCTTCAGATGAACCAAATACGCACCCACGCCAACTCCCACAGCAGCGATCGCTGCCAAAGTAGGCCTGATTGGAGTCAGTAACACACAAAAGAACCGACGTGGTCCAAGGAGAACTCACCAACTCTGCGATGCACCGCTTTGGGGAGGCACAGGCTCCTGGCCGCCCGGCCCGCCGAGGTCTCCATCATTCGACTTGGCGCTGTCCCATCTCACTTGTCTGGCTGCTGCGATGGGCATTGAGGCCCGCGGGATGCTCCTCGGAACGGCAGCGCGACGGATTGCAAAGGCTCGTGTGAACGACATTGTGACCTGATGTTGCTGTCAAACCCGCAAATTGGGGTCGTGTCCAGAGAAGTGTCTCTTGAAACTCTTAGATTGATTAGGCTGTGAGTGTTGCTGTCAATAAAATTGAGTAAAACCAATCAGGTCCAAAGTAATATGAACGAAGTTGAAAATCGCAATGCTCTCAATGGTGGTGACGACACATTTCACAGGGGGTTGCCGTGAGCCGCGAATGCGTCATAGGTACATCATCTCCAAACCGTCCCCTCTTCTCTCTCCCTCGACTCCAAAGGCAAGGATTCCCCAAAATGCCACTGTCCTTCAACTAGAACTCCCAATTAAAATCCGTCGCGCTAATGGAAGAAGAATGACATGGGACGGAAAGTTTTCAGCTGAAATGTTTCCGTGCAGCGTTCTAGAACAACGGATGCAACTGCATTGGCCTAAGAAGCGTCGTCCAGGTGCGGCTCTTGCAGGGCCCCTTTTCTGCGACGACACACACCCGCATGGATTGAAGTGAAAGTTGTTAGATTTGAACGATGATATGCATGGGTGCGTCAATAAGCTCACAGGAAGTATACTGAAATGAATTACCACCAGACCCTCTAGCAAGACGTATCCATGCGGGCCAAGCGTAGCAGTCAGAAGTCGGGTTCACCTCAAAACCGCATCTACAAGCACCCTTCAACACCCAAAATACGGACAGCGATCTCACCTAACCCATCCCAAAACCTGGATAAACATTTTCCACAATAAGCCAACGCCAAGACTCCATGTTCCGCAATTCAAACAACCAACAACCAACAACCATCCCTCGCCCGACACCCAAAATCCGAGCCCGACTCGCCGTTCGTATTCCCGAGCACCAGCCACCCGTTCGGAGATGATAACACTGACACGATTGACATCTCGGAAACGGCCCGAGATATGAGACAACAAAAGTCTCCGGAGTCGGATCTGCCAAGCGGCGTCGCGGGACGGTGTTGTTGTTGGTCTGATATCGTTCAGCTCGTGGGGGTCACCTCACCTGCGGGCGGCTCTTGGAGAAAGTGGATGCCAAGCTTGGAGAGGGATGGCTGTGGCGGGTTGCAGATGGAGAGAAAGAAACTCTTACGTATGAAGGGAAATGTAAACAAAGGGGTGTAGTCGTCGAGAGTAGAGTGGCTGCTTCTCCCGTTTACTTGCTATCGTCGTCGTCGTCGTCGTCGTCGTTTTTATTGTCGTTTTCTTCGTCGCTTCTATTATCAGCATTACTGACATCGTCGTTTCCATCATGAATTCAGTTCACATTTTCTCTCTTTACTGTGATCTACTGTCGTGCCCAGTAGAACGATACCTTACGTGTGCTGAGCAAAACAAAAGCATAGCCCCATCAGAAATAGGAAAACCGGGCGGTGCCATCGAGATATCACGTATTCAGAGGAGAAACCCGTGTCACACAGAATGCTTACTCGATGCGCTGAAGAAGAAAATGAGAGGTGCTTTTTTCCTGTGGTATCTAACATGCGTGTGATGCATCCCAAAAAAAACTCGGAATGCTGATGCTACCGTCGACGCCATCGCCATGCCATGAACATAAGAAACATATCCCTGCAAAACACAATGCTTCTGTTTGCAAGCCAGGTATACCCTGAATTGGCGGCTGTCTTTTGTCGTCTCCCGTTGTCGCCGTCTTTCCCGTCGTCTTCTTTCCCGTTGTCGTCTTTTCCGTCGTTGTTCTCCCCCCTCATCGTCCTCCTTCGTCGTCCCTCTTCATCGTCCCCCTTCGTCGTCCCCCTTCGTCGTCCCCCTTCGTCGT
>JAKMWQ010000394.1:0-47918 GCA_025328335.1 Colletotrichum sp. SAR 10_65
CGGCGTGCGGAGCGGGGTGGTGGTTGGCGAGGGCGGACCAGACGGCCGGGTCGAGGTCGGCTTTGGAGCGGGAGGGGGAGGGGTGGGCGAGGGTGGTGGCCGCGAGGGCGAGGAGGAGGGAGGAGGTTAGGGGGGGCATGGTGAATGAGTGTGGTGTAATGAGTGACTTGGGTGAAAGGATGCACGGGCAGAACGTGAGCCAGTCAGTTCTCCCGGTAGAGTGAAGAAAAAGAAGGCGGATGGAGGGATGCGAGAGAACGAGGCATTCGGGTGCGCTTGACGGCGGGATATATATGAAGGCTGTCGAGCGTAGGCGAGTGAAGCCATTTTCGAAAGTTGCAGCGGATCATCGCCAAGACAGTTTCTCGCGAGAGACCGTGAGTCCGACCTATGCTCAAAGCGAAGACCGACTAGAAGCGTTCATAGGTGGGTTTTCGCGTGTAAGTGAGGTGGGAGCCGGTAGCGCCGTCCTGTGATTGGCTCGGACCAGGGTTAGTAGACACCGCAGATTACAGGACCGCCGCCGCCCTCGGATGCGGCCGATTCTGGGAGTTTGCGGATCCACACACGGCCGGGCCCCGGGGCTCGGCGTCGAGTATTGATTTGCGCCAAGGCGCTACGGGAGGCGTACCGAGCCCTGCGGTCGTGGGATGGGAAGGTCTCGCCGACTTACTGCGGGCTTATGTCATTATTGGGGACTGGCGTTTGTCCCTTTTGCGAATACTCGTGTTGGGGGGGACTTTTGAAATTGAACAGTGAGATGACAGCCCCCTTTTCTTCAATGGTCCCGTGATTCGGGTCGTGGGCGAAGAATCTAGACTGGCTTCTCTCTGAAGAGGCGGAATCTATTGTGTAATCAACGTCAAGCCGATTTATTGATGGGAGGTGGGTATTATTTTCAAAAAAGCCCCTTCTCGAATGAATTTCAATAACAGTGACATTCAAATCTGTTAACTGCTTGGCGAATGTCATCCTCAAGCACATCAGAGCGCAACCATCAATCCGCGCTCTTCAGTCCACCATCCCCAAGCCCCGCATCGCCGGTTGATCGTCCCGCCAAGCCTCTGATCTCTGGTACGCTAAACCCTTGGCCAAGATATTTGACAGCCGACCAGCTCAAAACTCTCCGCAAATAAACCATCTCAACGTCGCATCGCACTTATTCATTCCTCCCAGATTTTCCATCCATGAGATGCGCCCTTGAACAAACTGCACAAGTATGGCTTTCCTCCGCGACCGAGGTGGTGGGAACAAACAGCAGCGTCATCTCGCTTACCGCAGAAATCATCGCACATTATTTCCCCGTCAGGATGTACATCATTTCACTCCGTGGACTGCTTACTCGAAAATTTAACATACGACGAAAGTTCACAAAGTGCGAATAGACTTTTATGAATTAAACACAGACACATGCATGAAAATAAGCTTGAATCGGAACTGAAACTAAAAAACCACCAGTCTCTTCTGACCCACCCTAAACGCCGATCCCAAATCGCAACCTCCGCAGCAGCTACATCAAACCCAAAAAAGCAGAGAAAATATCACCACAACCAACCACCATCTAATCCTTCACAACCCAAAGACAAACAACCGGCTTTCCCCCCGGCTGCCCCGTCCGCGTCCCATCCCACCCAACATCCTTCAAACACTTCTTCATCATATCCTTATCGTCCCCAGCAAAGCACAACCCCTTGTACCACTTCCCGTTCCCGGCCTGCACGATCTCGTAGCACTTGTTCTTCTTCGGCACGGGGTTCGTCGCGCCGAAGCCCTTGAGCAGCTCCGCCAGCGACGTGTTGACGGGCACGTGGAACGCCGCGAACTGGATGCGCGCGTTGGCCGGCAGCTGCCACGGCGGCGTGGTGCTGCGGAACACGTGGATCTTGGTGTGCGCGGCCGGGAAGAAGTAGTTGTATCCCGGCTCGCAGCCTGTGCCGCCCGTCGAGTTGGAGAGGTGCGCGGCTGGGTTGCGCGGGTCGAGCGCCGGGAGGCCGGAGGTGGTGGTGCGTGCGTAGGGGTGGGCTTGGCCGGAGGGCTGGAGGGGGTAGGTTGTGTAGCCGCCGGGCGGGGGCGCGGAGGGGGTGGCCCAGGAGTAGGATGTCGCGCCGGGGTAGGGCGAGGCCGGGGGTTGGTAGTAGTATTGGGAGGGCTGGTAGGGGTAGCCGTAGGAGGCGGAGGTCCAGCCCGGATGCGGGATGTAGGCCTCGCCGTAGCGGGGGAGCTGGTAGCCGGTGTTGGGGCCCCAGGGGGGCCGGCGGGCGTCGGCGTCGGGGCCGTTGACGGGGTTCGACATTGTGTTAGACGGGGTGGTGGTGCGGTTGCCAGGTGTTTACCCAGTTGTTGATGCGGGGGTCGTACTGCGTGATCCAGTGGCCGGGGACGGGTCCTGCGAGGGTTGGATCCCAGAGGCGGTGGTTGTGAGTTGAAGCGGACGTATTGAAACGGAGGCTGTTGGAGAACCGGGCAGTCAACTCTTGTTCTGCGGATGAGCCTGTAGAGGGTGTAAGCTGGCAATTTATAAGACAGAAATGTGTTTGCAAGCACGCAGTGAATAAGTCTGCGTGGACGGCAGTGACTCACCCGAGTCAGACGAGGAGACTGATTGCGAATCTGTCTGGTCGCCGCGTGTGTCGCGCTGAAAGGCGAAGATCTCGGTGCTCCAGACGGGGTTGTTGTCCGGGTCGTAGAAAGTCCCGACGATGAGCCAGCCCCAATGCGGAGGATCGCGCGAGCAGACGTAGTACTGGCCGATGATCAACTTGGTTGCGGGGTACGGGAGGTACTCTGGCTCCTCTTCTGAGGAGTGTTGGGAAGCCACGGTGACAGATGATGAGGTGATGAGGTAAATGAAAGTTGAAATGGGCAGTTGGAGAAGAGGCTTTTGTGTGATGTTGATGTTCGCATGTTTGCGACAGAAGCAGCCGATGACGACAAATTTATAACAGTCTCGAGGTGAAGCTGGGTGAGTGAATCATTGACTTTCAGAATGGTATGTGTGATTGAGAGTGACGAGGAAGCTGGATCTCTACGAGATGAAGGATCATTCGCTGGCGTGACATGCTGGATGCTGCTTGGTTCTGGAACAATGTAATGAGATGAATACGCAGCTGACGTGCATGTCGATGAATCACTCCGACTGGACGTGTCCTTCAAGGTGCACAACTGAGCCGTCCGCAACAATTCAGTCGCAAACTCGACTTGCACCCGATTCGCTCTGAGTCCATGTTTGGGTGATTGTGATGTATTGCTATGTTGAGTGGTGTGGCGCGAAGTGGCGCTCCATTTGTGGCTGACGCCGACGCCAAATTCCTTCTGGGGTGGCCTGTCCGTCTGCCAATAAGAAGCTCCCCAGCTAAGCTCCCAAGTCTCTACCGGGCCTTCTTTGATTGGCAATCTCGCTCTGAAGTCGTGATCTTCATCAAACTTGTTGATGCAGTTGCGTTTTTTCGAACGCCCTGCGAATTCGGCGAGTGATTGTCCGTCGCTGTTCCATCTCCCAGTGGTTCCATGTCTGTGGTGTGGTGGTGACCAGTAGCAGAAAACTGCCTCCTCCAAATCGTGAACCCGCAAGGCAACTCGACTGCTTCGACGGTGGGGCGCAGTCGAAATGGGCGCCTAACTCCGGCATTCCCGCGTTGCTCTCAGCAGTCCTCCAAACCGCCGCTGCGCTCTGCCCTCAGCCCATTCAGCTCATCGTGCTCGTGTAAACTTCCTCTCAGTGACCACCGCTCAATCCTCCACCTCGACATCCTCCTCAACAACCCTCACGCCGCCCGCCTTCTTCAGCTCCTCCACCTCCCGCCTGACCATTTTCCGCCTCTCCACCTCCGTGACCAAGCCCTTGAGGTACACCTCCGCCTGCACCGTCGCGCTGTAGCTCATCGCCGTCCAGCTCCACATGTTCCTCCTCTCCGCATCCGCACCCGCAGCCAGCAGCGTCCTCAGCACCAACAGGTTCCCGTTCCCGCTCGCAAAGTGCAGCGCCGTGTTGCCGTCCAGATCCGCCCTCATCACCGCGTCGCGCGCGCCGCCGGGGACGTAGGTCAGCAGGATCTGCAGGACGGTGTCGTGGCCGCCGCGGGAGGCCTCCATGATGGCGTCGCGCCAGCGGATGTCGCGGCGCAGGATGACGTGCGGGGTGCGCTCGCAGAGGAAGTGGACGACGTCGGTGTGGCCGGCGGCGGCGGCGAGCATGAGAGCGGTCTGGTGCGACTCGTTGAGGGCCGGGTCGGGGTCTTCGTGGCCGGCGTCGAGGAGGACGCGGCAGATGGGCAGGTGGCCGAGGGAGGCGGCGAGGTGGAGGTTCGAGTTGGAGAGGCCGAGCGGGGAGGAGTCGGGGTTGTGGAGGAGGCCTGGGTGGGATTTGAGGATACGCTTGACGAGGAGGGGGTCGTTGGCCGTGATGGCGCGGCGGACGCGGAGGGAGGGCTCGATCCTGGGTGGTGGTGGTTAGCTGGTGTTACGTCACTGACGGGTGTGGGGGGTTGCGTACATGGTTGTGATGGAGCGGTCTAGCAAGAGTGTGGAAGTGTGCTGTTGGAAGTTGTGGCCGTAGGCATCGCTGTCGGGGAAGAGAAAAACGAAGGGCGTCGCGATGGTGGTGGTGGTGGGCGGGAAGGAGAAAGGATGGCAGGTCAGAGTTGGGATGAAAGCGAGAAATTGGGTTGGTGACAGACAGGAGCTGAACTTAGCTGTGGCGGGCGTGGGAAGCCCCCTGAAAACGGCAGGGATGGCCAAGGGGCAGCGGCAAGCAGGTCGTATTAGCGGGGGAAGGCGGGGGCTTTTTGGGAGGTCAAGCGTCACTGCCTCTCGGTCGCTGGGCTCACCTTGGTCGATTCGGTGAGGACCGTGCACACCGAGCTGGTGAATGATGAGATGCTGAATTGACTTTTGGTCTGATGCATTTGGCAAGCGTAAGTGTTTAGATTCTTGCACTTGGCCTCTTTTTCTGTTTTTTTTTTTCCCCTCGGATTCTTCAGCTTTTTGCCTCATTCGTTGGAAATCCATTGCAATACTTCATCCCGCATCCATGGATCACGTTGTGGCTGTTGTCGCAGCCCATTGTGGCTGGAGCAAGCCTAATCAACCAGAAACCGAGTTGATTGAATCACAATGCCGTTATCAACACGCTTCGTCTATCTAACTCTAGGCTTTTTATTCATCCAAATCAAAACCATCCTCACGCAGCAGCCGCATACGGCGTACCAAAGGGCTGCAGCGTCGTCCCCTCAATGTCAATGTACCCATACTTGGAGCCATCGCTGTTCTCCGCCATGCCCTGCGCCCACTTCTGCAGCGACTTCTCAAAGACCTCCTTGTACTTTTCCTGGCTGACATCCAGCGGCTCCTTATCCTTGCCCACCAGCCGGATCCTGCATCCTGATTAGAAATCCCATTCTCACTTATCAGACGGAAGAAACTTACTGCGTGCCAGCTAACATGTTCGTCAGCCCGAAATCATCCTCCCCAAGCAGCGTCTTCACCGAGCTCCCCGCCTTGCCCTCAATAATCTTCTTCGGCAGATCGAACTCATTGCACACCGGCCGCGCCAGACCCACCCCGTGCACCGTCTCCAGCGCCTTCACCATCGCGGCCACCGTCCGCAGCCCGCCCGTGACATACACCCGCGTCTTGTTCAGCTTGCCTACAATCTGCTCCGCAAACTCCAAAAAGAAGGCCTCGCGCTTCTTCGTCGACTCGCGCTTGTGCTCGAAGGCGAGAGACTGGTACGTCCCGCCCGACAGCTCCACAAAGTCAAACTTGTGCTCCTCCAGCAGCGCGCACAGCTCGCTGCAGTCCTCCGTCGAGAACCCGCCCTCCTGGAACTCGACCGAATTCACCTTGATCCCGATGCTGAAGCTGGGATCCGTCACGCGCTCACGAATGGCGGCGGCGATTTCAAGAATGATCTGCGCGCGGTTGGCGAGGGACCCGCCGTACTTGTCCGTGCGCTTGTTCGTCGTCGGCGAGAGGAACTGCGCGAGCAGATACCCGTGTGCGCCGTGCAGCTGCACACCGTCGAAACCAGCTTTGTAGCAGTACTCCGCCGCGTGCGCGAACCCGCCGATAACCTTCTCAAAGTCCTCCGGGCCCATCGCGCGCGGCTTGCCGAAGGTCATGCCCATCACCTCGCCCTCGAGCTGCACGTCGCTGGCCGAGATGGGGTGCGGGTTGATGTTGCTCGCGACCTGGCGGCCGGGGTGGCTCAGCTGCGCATGGACCAGGCTGCCGTGCTTCTTCGCGGCCTCGGCGACGCTGCGGAAGCCCTCGAAGCGCGCGCCCGAGAAGGGCGCGGCGGGCGGGATGATGGGGTTGCCGGCGGCCTCGAGCTGGTCGTAGTCGATCATGACGTTGCCGGTGAGGATGAGGCCGGAGCCGCCCTCGCCCCAGCGGCGGTAGACGTTGACGAGCTCCGGGGTGGGGACGCCGCGGGCGGAGGGGTTGGCGGGGTCCCAGGTCGAGAGGCGCTCGGTCATGGCGCCCTTGAGGAAGCGGTTGGGGGCCGTTTTGCCCGAGAAGGGCAGCGGGAGGGGCGCCGCGAGGGGGGAAGGGTCGACGGTCTCGGAGGGGTATCGTGTCGGCGACATTGTGGTGGAAGTCTGTTGTGTCTATGGTGATGTTTGAGGGATTGAGAGGTTGAAGGGGAGAATTAGCGGTCTGGGAGGTTTTATGTCCAGCTGCGCTAGAAGCCCAGTTTATTCCACATCCTCTGGGCGAAGCGGAGCAACTGACGTGCCATGCTTTGAAACCGCCCACGATGCTTTGTAATGGATCTTCGCCCTCCCCTCCCACGCCACCATGAGAGCATTACATTCTTTAGCGTTGGAGCCCAGACGGGGGTGGCCCTTCCATGCGGCGGTCGGGTGCGAAGTGCGGCCCGGCAGCGTCTGCCCTAGCGCCGTGCCCGCTCGGCATTCGGAGGGTGCTTCTCGGGATGTATCATTGGCTCAGACGAAGCAAACACCGAACTGAAAGGAACCCACATCTGCCGTGGACGTCCGTGGAATCGAGAGTAGAGATGCTGGACTCTTGCAGAATCGCATCGGGCCTCGGCAGCTGGTGCGAAACGGACGAATTGGAACGCTGATTGGCGAACTAGAGGGGAGTCGTGTGCGTCATGGTGTGGGGGCCCCCTGTTGCCGCCTGCGGTGAGTGACTCCGGGAGGCACCAAGCTTTCCCGCCCGTAAGATTTCTAATCTGACGACCGCGGGCTCGGGGATCTATCCGGCTGATGCACTCGGGATTTTAGTTGATGCGCCTTAGGAGCTTTCGCCTTAGGGCGTGTTTTATCTCTTCATAGTCTTGACTGTTATCTGTGATGGGTGAATTAGCGATTCAGGTGTTCGTTTCCTTTGAGAAATGGAGGCGCTGATGTCATTGCAACGAAACAATTTGTCACTGCAAAACAAAGACTCTCTCTCCTTCATTCAATAATGGATGCCGGAAAAGTGGGATAGAACGCAATGAGACACGCAACGCGTTTGCTCTGATTTCAATTATCCCTAAATGCACTACGTAGTTGACATGCAGGGGATGGGAGCGACTCTAACCAGCTCAGCAGTTGTGCAGAAAGGCAAAATAGGTACAACTAACACACAGGCAGTTAGACGATTGAAGGAACGAGCAAAAAGATGCGCCGAGGGGGAATCGAACCCCCGGCTCCCCGACGCTGCTTGATGGCAACGGAGAATTTTACCACTAAACCATCGGCGCGGTGTGTCTTTGGGACCTCATTGCGGGTCCTCGATGCACGTCGCAGGCGGCGAAGCGGGTCAAGTTGCTGTCCTCCACAGAACATCGCGAAAAGCCCCGGCAGAGATCCAGTGAATTAGATGTTTTCACAATCGCATGAAAGACAAATAAGACGAATTTGATCGAAAACTTGAAATTTTGACATTTCACATAATTCATCCTCAGCACATCTAAGCCCACTTGACCGCCACATTCCACACCCGCCTCCCCCTCGCATCCAGCGCCTTCTCCGTCGCACCACTTACACCCCTCTCCTCGCCCACAGGCAACACCACATCGACGCCCTTCTCAGCCCACAACGGCTTCCACTTCGCTCCGTCGCCCGCGACAACCTCGCCCCGCACCGCAACCTTAATCTCGTCGCCCACAATCTCGTACGTGACGGTGAACTTGTATTCAGCAGGCTGCTCGCGGCTGATACCATCGTCCTCGAACCACGCATCCTCAAACACGACGCCCTTGACGTTCTCGTCGGACACGCTCTCCGCCGTGCCGTCGCCGCGCTGCACCGGCGGCGGGAAGATCTCCACCCCGCGCCAGTCGTCCTTCGCCGTGCCGGGGAACTCCGGGTCCTCGGCCGCCGCCGCCGTTGTCGGGAGGGGTTTGCCCACCGGCACGGCGCCGCCGATGCGCGCGAGGACGGGGATGGAGGCGTACCACGGCGCAAGCACGGTGTGCCACTCCCCCGCGGCGAAGTGCTCGTACGGCGCGTTCGTGTTGAGGAACCCGAAATCCTGCGCGGCGACGCCCTTCTTGGGGAGGTACACCCGCGCGGAGTCCGCGCCGGGCTCGTACACGCCGCCGATGAGCAGCGTGTCGCCGAACCAGTACTGCGTGTCGCCGGCCTTGACGGCGGGCGTCCACACCTCCGGATCGGCCTCGTAGCCCCAGCCGGTCCAGCGCTGCGGCGGCACCGCGGTGGCGTGCGCGCGCAGGTTGAGGGAGTAGGTGTAGGGCACGAGCTCGTAGCGGCGCTTGACGGCGGCGCGGATGGTCGGGGTGGCGGCGGGGTACATCCACGGCTCGATGACGCCGCCGACGAGGTTGTCTTCGTCCGAGGTCTTGAAGCAGTTGATGGCGAAGCGGGGCGAGTGCACGCCGAGCTGGATCCAGCGGACGAGGTGCTCGGGGGTCGGCTGCGGGCCTTCGAAGCCGCCGATGTCGTGGCCGTAGCAGTGCAGGAGGGAGAAGGAGGCGTTGAGGGCGAGGGAGTTGCCGCCCTTCATGGACGCCCAGGCGGTGACGTTGTCGCCGGACCAGGAGCTGCCGCAGTACTTCATGGTGCCGGCGGTGGCGCTGCGGGTGAGGACGAGGGGCCGCTCGTCGGGCTTGCCCTCGATGGTGGCGTCGTGGGAGGCCTTGCCCATGAGCTCGGTGTGTATGGCGCGGCCCCAGATGCCGACGTCCTTGCGGTCGAGGCCGGCGGGGATGGGGACGAGGTCGGTCTTCTCGAGGGCGCACTCCCACTGGTCGTCGGGGACGGTGTACTCGTTGTTGTCGTTCCACATGACGTCGATGCCGACCTTCTTGAGGCCGACGACGCCGTCGTACCACCACTGGTAGCCGGCGTTGCTGGTGAAGTCGATGTGGCTGCCCTCGCCGCTCTCGCCGCCGCCGGCGCTCCAGAGGCGGGTGACGGCGGTCTTGCCGGTCTTGGGGTCCTTGAAGAAGGCACCGGCCTCGGAGAGCTTCTTGTACTCGGGATGGGTGGCGAGGACGTAGGGCTTGATGTTGGCGAGCAGGCGGACGCCGTGGGCGTGGGCCTCCTTGGTGAAGGCGCGCGGGTCGGGGAAGCGGTGGCGGTTCCAGGTGAAGACGTTGCGGGTCTTGGGCTCGACCTCGGCGACGGTGTAGCCGGAGCTCATCTGGAAGGCGGTGCAGGGGATGTCGTGCTTCTCGCAGTTTGCGATGAAGCCCATGATGCAGTCGTGGGCGCGGGGGGTGTCCTCCATGCTGTACTTCATGCCGCCGCCGATGTAGCCCATCATGTAGCGGGGCACGCGCAGGGGGAAGCCGACGAGCTCGGCGTAGGAACGGACGACGTCGGCGACGGTCTGGCCGACGATGATGTACTCCTCGAGGCCGCCGTGGGCCTGGCGGTGGACCTTGTAGGCGCCCCACATGCCGTCGAGCTCGGAGCCGATGGACCATGTGGAGCGGGAGTGGGCGGTGGAGAAGATGCCGACGGCGCCGGCGTCCTGGGTGACGTTGATGAGGAGCGGGATGTGCTTGTAGAGCGGGTCGGTGCGGTAGGCGTCGTAGCCGAAGGTGTCGGAGGCGGAGATGGTGAAGCCGCGGCCGGAGAGGTCCATGGGGGCGGCCTTCTCGCCGAGGCCGACGTGGAGGGTGCCCTTCTTGTAGACGGAGTAGTGGGCGACGCCGGCGCCATCGGCGGAGTAGGAACGGAAGGGAAGGTCCTGGTGAAGGGGTTTCTTGGTGGTGGCATCCTTGAGGTCGATTGACAGGATGGGCGCGTTGGACCACTCGATGGAGGCCTTTGCGGCAGAGGTTGTGAAGGAGCGGGAGGTCTTGTCCGATGTTGAGGCGACGTCCTTCGGGCATGAGTCTGGGCTCGGGCGCTGGGCGCTGGCGAAGGGGGGGATCGGGCGCGAGGCGGAGGAGTAGGTGGTGCGGAAGACGTTCGGGCGGACGACCTCGAATGTGAAGGTGAAGGGCTCGATCTCGGCGTCGGAGGACTGCAGCTGCAGCGAGGCCGGGGCGAGGGCGGCGCCCTGTGCGGCCTCTTGCGGCGCGTACTTTACTGGTGTTCTCTCGTTTTGGAGGAGCATTTTGGAGTGTGTGATTTGGGTCAAGAGGCTGCAAGCTCAAAGACAGACGTCAATGTCTTGGTGCGTGATGCTTTTATTGTCGAGGAGGGGGAGGGGTAGTGGGGTGCTGCACACGCGCATTGGCGAATCGAGGGGAGTTACGTGACGATTGAGGGGTCGTTGGGGGGACGGCAATGGCGACGCGTCTGGGCCGGTCTCGGGGACTGTCGGCCGACATTCTGTGACGCTGGGTCGGATGGAGACCGAGACGACATTAGGCAGTATGGCGAGGGAGGGTTAGAGTTGCCGGATCGTGAGCACGATGCCGTCGTGGTGTTTGGATTCGTGAGAATGACAGGCCGAAGAGCGTCGTGTCGGGATTGCGGGGTGTAATTGGAGAAGGCTCCCCCGACTTTTCGCGCGGAACCCCACATCCCCAAGGGGAACGGCCGGGATGCGTGCGGGGGAGAGTCATGCTGTGGCCGTATCAGGAACGAGAATCTGACTCGTCGGTGGGGGCGCGTCGCAATTATTGTGGATTTGGAGTGTCATGTCGGCGGCTGCTTTCCTGAATGGGGGCGGCACGTCGGCTGAATACTCGATCGAGGGCGGCATTCTCGACGGATGGCGGGAAGGCGGCGGGCTAACGAGAACAGGAGCGGGAACAAACCGGAGACACTTTGGTCGTGAAGGCTTTGATTCGGTTGGGGGACGCTTGGAATTGTTTATTACCTAGGTTAGTCTCGGAGCTCGCAGCGCACGTCGGAAACCGTTTCCCAGCTCTGGCTCTCTTGCATCACTGGCTATCACTTGATTATTTGCTCAAGCAGCCAGTGAAGCTATTCAATGTGTTTTGTTATCTAATACTTCTTCCCCCGCACTGCTCCTCACGATGCTTCCACCAAAAAGCTGGGCAGAATGTTGGGGAAGGGGCATCTCGTAGCGCTGCTGCCTCACAAAATGCCAAAAGGGCCCCCACCCACGACATTGGACGAATGAAAAGGCCAGCTGGCGTCCCCGACATCCCCAAAGTCGCCCTCATTTCCCCGCGCGGAGAAGGGCCCCCGTGTTGCAGTGGGGGAGCAGCGACCCAAAACATGGAATGAACCACTCACAGCCCTCGAACGTCGGCTTTCGTCCCGTGACCACCACGATCCCCGGTTCTCGTCCAGCGCCATCATTCGACAACCACCTCATCTCTCGCCTGTCTCTCGTCTCTCCTCATCCCGCCAGAACGGCAGCCGGCACTCGGATCCTGCTCTCATTCGCACACTCACCGCCCACACCACAACCCGCCTCCAAACGGGACTCGCTTCCCCGAGGGGACCCCACGAAGACGCGGCACTCTGCACCAACACGGCAAGGCCTCGACACTCAAGCTCATCACATCCCGAGCCCTTCCGTCACAGAGCCTCACCTCAGCCCAATCAGGGACCGTTCACCCCTGCCAATCCTCTCGCGGACGTTGGCCGACGTGCGTCCTCTTCTTCCAGCCTAGGAAAATTCCCCCCTTGGGCGTCTTCCTCGTCCCGATGCCCAGAGGCAAGACGCCGCCCTGAGCCCATCCCTGCTCCTCGGCGACCGAGTCGTTGACGGGCAGGGGGGCTACCACCCGACGTCGTCCCGCCCCCAGAATGTCGACGTCCATATCACGGCCGTCCGTCCCACGTTTTTTCTCGCACCTCGCTCGGCCTGATCCTGAACTCGAGCCTCTCCTGCAGACAGACGACGACGGCACCATGGCCACCACCGACGACTCCAACAAGCCGCCCGTCGACCAGGTCGAGCACGCGCAGCCCCCCAACACCAACCACCGCCGCGATGCCGCCGCCGAGCTGCTGGGCAAGTCCGGCACCTCGCCGGAGCACCGCGTCGTCGTCACCGCCGACGACGACAAGCGCGTGCTGAGGAAGATCGACATGGTCATCCTGCCGCTGATGCTCTTCGTCTACTTCCTCCAGGGCATCGACAAGTCCACCCTCGCCTACGCCTCCGTCTTTGGCCTCATCGAGGACACCGGGCTGGTTGGCGACCAGTACTCCTGGCTTGGTTCCGTTGTGTATCTCGCCCAGCTCGTCATGCAGTTCCCCCTTGCTTGGGCTCTCGTCAAGCTGCCCATCGGCAAGTTCACCAGCTGCATGGTCGCCTTCTGGGGCGTGACTCTGTCCTGCATGGCCGCTGCGCACAACTTTGGCGGCCTGCTTGCCGCGAGATTCTTCCTCGGCACGTTCGAGGCCTCCGTCGCCCCCTCCTTTGTCGCCATTACCCAGATGTGGTGGCGCCGTCGCGAGCAGACCCTGCGCATCAGCTACTGGTACGCCATGAACGGCTTCACCAACATGGTATGTCTGATCCTCCCCTTCACTACAACGGCAACCGTCTGACACAACCCCAGTTCGGCAGTCTCATCACCTACGGCCTCGGCCACATCTCCTCCAAGCTCAAGGAATACCAAATCATCTTCCTCTTCTTCGGCGTCATCACCGTCGCCTTCTCCGTCCTCATGTTCTTCTACATGCCCGACTCGCCTGTTGAGGCAAAGTTCCTCAACGACCACGACAAGGTCATCGCCGTCGAGCGCCTGCGCATGAACCAGCAGGGCGTCATGTCGCGCGAATGGCGATGGGACCATCTCTGGGAGAGTTTGCGCGACCCAAAGACGTGGATCTGGTTTGCGCTCGTCTTTTCCATCTCGTTAGTCTCACTGTCTCCTCACTTCGCCCCCTCACCAACTAACAAACTACAGCATCCCCTCCGGCGGCATCTCCACTTTTGGCCCCCTCATCGTCAAGTCCTTCGGCTTCGACTCCTTCCAGACCATCCTCTTCAACATCCCCTTCGGCGCCGTCCAGCTAGTCTCTACTGTTGGCGGCTCCTGGATCGCCACAAAGATCCACAAAAAGGGCCCCGTCATCGCCGGCCTCTGCGTGCCCCCCATCGTCGGCTGCGTCATGCTCATGGTCCTCCCCAACTCCGCCAGCAAGCGCGCCGCTCGCCTCGTGGGTTACTACCTCATCTCCGTCTACCCGGGCATCACGCCCCTCATCTACTCGTGGTCCGCCGCCAACACCGCCGGCGACACCAAGCGCAAGTGCACCTCGGCCGCCCTCTTCGTTGGCCAGTCCGTCGGCAACGTCGTCGGGCCCCTGTTGTACAAGCCCTCCGAGGCGCCGCAGTACGCGCGCGGCCTGAGGTCAAACCTGGCGCTGTACTGTCTGATCATTGTCATGGTCGGCGCCACGAGCGCGTACCTTGCGTTCTTGAACAAGTCGCACAGCAAGCGCCGCGTGGCGATGGGCAAGAGCGCCGTCATCATCGACACGAGTCTGTTCTCGGCGGCCGAGGCGGAGCGGATGCAGGCCGCGGGGCAGTTGACAGGCACTGGAGACGGGCAGGAAATGGCTGCGGCTGGGGACGAGGGCACCACGGCCGGGGATGTTGGAGCGCGGGCATTTGAGAATCTGACTGATTTGCAGAACGAG
This sequence comes from Colletotrichum sp. SAR 10_65, assembly GCA_025328335.1. Taxonomy (NCBI): domain Eukaryota; kingdom Fungi; phylum Ascomycota; class Sordariomycetes; order Glomerellales; family Glomerellaceae; genus Colletotrichum; species Colletotrichum sp. SAR 10_65. The sequence goes on from JAKMWQ010000394.1 coordinate 14,004, forward strand.
GAGTTTGTCTTTGTTTTCTAGGAGAATTGTGGGAGTAGAGCGCGATAGATTCCCCTGAGAATACGACATTTGCGTTGAATCGAAACACTTGAATGGTGCTTTTCGAGACTCTGAAGCTCGATGAGCTGTGACTGTGATGTCTCATGTGATCTTGCATGTTTTAGGGGAGGCAAGAGGGCGAAAAGAAGGAACAATTTTTGCACACAGGCTGACTAGAATTGGGAGGCCCTGCTGCGCTCAATGATTTTCAAAGCTGGGTCTTCATCTGAGCTCTTGACTCTGTGGGGGTTTTGGAAAGTTGCGTGTGGCGGTGCATGCTGTTGGGGGCGAGGCTGGTGACGAGATGGAATCAAATTGATATTCCTGCCCTAGTTCGCGGATCAAAGATGGGATGACCTAGATTCTGGTACTCTTGATGGAGACACGCAGGACGTGATGCGAGTTCTTATTTGCTACCAAAGTCCCAATGGTTGCGGAGACTAAGTGGGGGCTCTTTTGTGGCGATGAGTTGCAGGCTCGGCGGACTGTACCGCTGAAGTTGGCATTTTGTTGCTCGCCGGTATCTGCTTCGTGATTTGACGAATTTGAGACAGATTGTGCGACTGTCGTGCAGTATCTTGTGATACCTATCGAGGGAAAGCCACGGAATGCTGACAGAAAAACTGGACATTTCCTTGTTGTAAGGGATTCAATTTTCATGAGCACATTCTTTCTGCTTCGCGTCGCGGTTTCCGATGTAATGCTGCATTGTGAAATGCTGAACAGGGGAGGTTGGAGCTGTTGCACCCAATATTAGAAATCATTCTTTCAACAGGTTATATGCAATGAGATTAAGATGCCCGTTCTTTTGGTCTTCGTCAAGCAACAGGGATGACATATGGGAAGGAGAGAACGGTTGCTGTGGACCCTTCGCTTTCCAACTTGTCTGTTCATGCATGCTCATGCAAAACAACAGGCACTGGAGACATTGTTCGTTGTTTCCTTTACGATTCTACTTTTATGGCTAGGATCCGCAGTCGGAAGGTGTCTGGCCCTCGCCCGCTGGATGGTTTCGTGAACGTGATCGCAACACAGCAGAAATAAAAGCAACATTCAGATGAACCGCACAGCGGACGCGCTTATAGGTACACCAGGGAGAGTGATTAAGTGCTCACCGGCGATACTCATCGCAACCTTGACGGAGACAATCATATCATTTGGCCCCAGATTGGGTGATTGACGAAATCTTTAATAATACCTCATATAACTTAGGTTGCTGAATACTAGAATATCAAATTAGGCAGCAAGCTCTCTCCTTTCAGACCTTGTTGGTCACGAGATGAGTTATGCGGTTGATTTCCCAAGGAAAATCGAGGTTCTGTTGAAAGATTCTTATTACATTCTTGTCCCCCGCCATTGATATCAATCTCTGTCTCATCCTCATCCATCCGCACAGTACAAAGTAATTCAAATGGAGCCACACTGCCATGTATTTTAGCCCAGCAGTGCGTTTGCATCGCTTCCACTGTGTAAATCAAACAGATAACATTCTCAGAGCTGTAAGAATTGGGCTCCACCTCCCAAGAGATTGATTTGAGCGGTCACCAGAACTTTCGGGTCCACGTAAACGCCAATGCCCAAAAAGGTAAGCCGAACAGGTTGCATCGATAAAGACAGGAAACCTTTAATCAGCCCGTAATTTGGTAACGTGGTCTTCAACTGAGAACGTCAGAAGCGTCTTGAGCGATTGCTTTTACATGCAAAGTGTGGGCAGCTAGTCTCATAAATGAAATCTAGAGCTATAGCGTGTCAAACTTGCGATAACACTAGGGAGACACAGGCATGGTTTGATCCAACACAGCCGAGCGCGTTGTCCAACACGCGAGAGTGGCAGTTTGAAGATAGATCAGGCAACACATTCAATACAACGTTGTCTGTTCTACATCATGCACAGTGGAAATGAGATAGGCAAACCGAACATGACGTGGCTGCAGCATCTACAGCGGCAAAAAAAGCCATGTTTTTGCACATGAGGCCATTTTCTGGTACGCCACCACACCGAGCCCGAGAATAATGCGCAATCTGGCTCCACAAAGGGTGGTCAGACGAGCCCGCATCGTCAAGCCTGCAGACCTTTCTGGGCCCCATCACTGCAAATGATTCCGCAAGGGTGGGCCACCATCATCAGATTCTCCCACATGTCACGGCGCATCCACCTGCGGGTTGCGACCTAGTTAACGTTTGCAAAGGGTGACTTGACTCACTCCTCGGGACCAAAAAACAAGACACTTGTAGCTAAGATGGAGACGCGCCCGGAGTTGCCCTCCCTGCGTCTGGGGCTTCAGGAGACGCTCCAGGCTCGGAGTTCTGGACGGAATTAGCGCGCAAAATTAATGGAAAGACACAAGATGAGATTCTTACATTATCGGCGTTGCCGAGTATTCCACCGTGAGAATCGAGATCGAAAGCAAATCGGTTGAGGGCCGCGACGACTTTGTATTTCTATCTTGGCTGTTATCGAGATTTGTGACACTTACTGGGACTGACTTTCCAGCGCAAGACAAAAGAAACAACAACAAAAAAGGGGAAAAGCACTCTTGGTGAAGATGGAAAACAGATTTCTCCCGCAGTAATGTCGTCCAGATTTGTGATTCCAAAATTCACCCTTGCGAAGTTGTCGCCGAAGATCGAGACCGTCCGGACTGGCTGACAATGTCGCATCCAGTTCCTGGCTGACCGTCTTTCCCAAAGATAGGCCGCATGCTTTCACCTTGGCGGCATGAATACAGCCTGATCTGCGGTGCTTCACAGCCCAACTTTCTCTCCCGCCCGTTGCTCACAAAGCCCAGTCGTCGTCCGAGTCCGAACTTTCGTCCAACCCCTCGAACCACTCGTCGAAACTATCTCTTCTTGGCGGAGGATTCTCGTCAGGACGCAGGACGTCCTCCCGCAGACAGTCGGCCCAACTGGGGAGAGGCGGCACGGTCTCCCAGCTAAGCGGGTCATGCGTGAACCAGTCCTCGTTCCACTCCTGCTCGCCGCGGCCGCGGCGCTCCTCGACGATCCGCTCCACGTCCCACGGCACGCCCACGTCGAAGTTGCAACGCACGACCGACTTCTTCTCCGCAACGTCTCTCATGGCCCGCGGGAACCCTTCGTAGATGTATCCATCGTCGGACTCGGCGGGTGTGTAGTGGGAGGACCATCTCCACGGGTGTTCTCCATTCCTCTCTATCCACGTCCGGGCCGGGAGGTAGCCGCGCCGGCGGGACTCGTCCCTGGCGAGCTGCCACGCCACGTCCCGCTGGACGACGGCCTGGAATATCTCCTCGCACAGCTGCGGTGCCGGGCCGCCGTCGAGAAGAAGGGAAAACGCGCCGTGGGGCATGCCGTGGTGCTCCAGGGCCAGAGCCTCCATAATCCACGTGGCTACGTTTCGAGAGACCTGGTTTGACCTCAGCTTTGGGTCCGGTACCCATTCCGGATCGACCCTAGACTCGGGGTCTCCGGATAACCAATCTGGGCGAAAGATGTTACCCCACAAGCTGCATCTCCGTTCAATCCGTAGCAGAGGGTTCTCCTTGCAGAACGGAATGAGGCCTTGGACATGGCATGCCGGTTGCGATACGGCTTCTCGGTCCTCGTTCAGAATTATGTTACGTAGATGCGCCCGGTTGTGATAAGGTAAGGAATCCAGGAAATAGATGGCAGACGCGGCGGCGGAGAACCTGTATTTTGAGCGGTCATTTAACCTTGGAAGATGGATTTCGAAGTCTTTATCATCGGGTGAAGGAACTGGCCACCCGTTGTACGACATGATTTGTGCAATATCGTCGTCCGTAGGGATAATCCAGGGCTCAATGGAACAAGCAGCAAGGCCGTGATAATCAGGCACATACCTCCGACCATACGATTCCTGGATGGCGAAGTCCTCTCTCATTGCCTCGTTGAATTGATCGACATAGTAGCGACACGCAAGCCGGAGGGCGAGTCTAACGCATTCCCGGTATAGCGAAGGCGCCTGGCCATAATTCGAATCCGGAGGCGCCACGAGGTCCGTGTTCGGGTTTCCGCCCCTTAAATGCTCCACGACAGGCATGAAAACCGGGTAGGCGTTTTTGAGTGCATCGTACACTGGGCCTTGGAGGCAGCTGCCGACGTTCCTCATCATGTTGAATATGTTGCAGTCCACGTCCTTGCTCCTGAAAGCTTGGAGTCTTTCACCGAGCTGGCGGAACTCATCAGAATAGAAGGTCGAGAAAGCCACCGTGTTGACGCGCAAGGCTAACCCGCCGTGAAGCATTTCTTTCGCAACAGCCCGGCAGGTGATAACGAGAGCCATTTCGATGGGCTTTCCATCGGCTTGCGTAAGCCTGCACTTGGCCACACCCCGGAGCTTGCCCGTGAAAAGCGCCTCAGCATCGCAGATATACCCGCCATCGACGAGCAAATAGGCGCGATAGATCATTTGTCGCAACTCCAAAGGGAGTTGCAGGAGGTTGAAACGACATTCCATCTCGGGGTAAGGCCAGCTGTGATAAAGGCGTGCATGAGTGGTGTTTCTGGGGGGAAAGACAAGACAGAAGCTTGGATGAAAGCGGAATGGCGGAGCGGGGAGAGGCAGGGTATTTATTCCAAAACCAAGTTCAGCCACACAGGCCACCAGCCAGCAAGGTTCCCACTGACACTGTCCACCGCCACAGCATACAAGCGCCACAGAACCAGCTCCTTCACCACCGCCATCGCCACGGCCATTGCCACCGCTCCCTTTCTGTCGTCAGATAAGCACCGCGCTAACAAACGCGTCACATACGAAGCCAAAAGATTGATGTGGAGTATCACATTTATAGCCGAGGTACAATATACAGCAAGGTACAGATATGGAAAAGGACCAAGCAACCCTAATAGATATAACCCAAGGTGTGAACACAGAAGTACTATACTCAGTACTGGAAGACACAGAGGTCTCGAGAGAGACGAAGACGAGGTAAACAAGGTACGATAACTTTTCCTCTGCCTGGACGTCAGTCAACATCACACCCAACGGAGAGAACAGGGACTAGGACTTACCATGGCAGCCTCGGCCACCAAGGTTACAGGAACCTTGCCTTATATAAGGAAAGCAGCAGTGAGGTAAGTAGCCAGTACTCTGCATCTATCAAACAACACAATGGCAGACCAACAACTTGACAACTTCAACAACTAGAAAATAATTAGACACTGTCGCATTCAGGTAGATGAAATGTGCACTTACCAACTTCGACCCAGAGGGCGCCGTGTATGCCGACCCTCCAGCGGCTGCTGAAGGTATGCGAAGGCTGCGGTTGGGAGGAGTGCAAGGGTTCCTTGCAGGCACCACTAGGCTCAGCACCAGGGATACCATCGCTGTGAGAAATCAATATCAGCTACATCAAAAGATACAATCATCTGATTCAGTGAGGTACTCACCCATGTTCGTCTTCGGTGCCCGCCTCCAGAGGCAGGCTGGACTGCGGCTAACAGACTCACAGACTCAAGCTCTGGACCAGGCCTACAGGAAGTGTCGACGGGGGGTAATGGATCAGACGGAGCGGGATCTCGCCACGGCTCTCCAGGGTCTTGAGCATGTTAGACAGCACCATAAGTTGTAGAGTTCAGTGTACTCACGATAAATATGCTGCCTACAGAGCCGCTCTGCTGAGGGCCTTGTCGATCGCTCAGATCGCGTAGGAAGGGCAGGATGACTATGCTCACGAGAAGTTAGCGACGAGGCATTCATACGAGATTGAAGGATGAAGAGGAAACATGAGTGCATGTGCAGATGAAAAAAGAATGCCAAAGGTAGTGCAAGACAGCGGTCGGAGGTGACGGTAGAAGATGGGCGACGAAGACGGTCGACAAAGTTCGTGGTCCAAGGCATTGGACGGGGATGGCAGGCGGAGGTAGATGGTGGTCGACAAACATGGCAGCCGAAGGCGGAAGACAGCGGGCGAAACGGCGGGCGCAATCAGGAAAGGAAGCGGCGCAAGGAAGGAAAACAATATGCAACAAACAGAAAAGAGAGACACGTACTCACAGAGTTGAGGGATAAAGCAGTGTACCAAGACCTAAATCATCAGCAAGCGCATCGTCAACTGGCGTAGAAACTTACCAATACAAGAAATTCAAACAAATAACAGGCCACTCACACCCCAGGGTGGGGGGAGGGTTACAGGGAAACATGGTATCCATTGTCCTATCCGAAAAGAAATATCATACACGACGATGCCTCGTACCAGACGAGAACGGAAAAGCCCTGGTCCTGACCGGAAGATGTTCCTTCGTCCACGAGAACTGCTCAAGCTCAAAGTTCTTCAACGCCCATGCCGAAACTGGGCCCGCGCACTGTGTCAGCAAATACCTCAGCTTCAACCGCCGCAGGTCATCGTCGCATTTGCCGTAATCCGCGGGCAACAACTCCCTCCTCTGCCGTGCCAGACTCACACAGTCGAACAAGAGATGCTCCACCGTGTGCTCGCCCTCGCCACAGGGACACATGTTGGTATCAGCTCTCTGCAAGAAGACGATTAGCAATGTGGCCGGGGGGACGGGAATTTGGGGGCTCACTTACGTTAATGGAGAACAGATTCGCGTTGAGGCCATTGTGGCCAGTCCTCATGTGGAGGAGGATGGTTGACTGAGCTCTGGTCTTGCCCATGTGAATGCTCATAATGTTGGTGCACCATTCTCCCATGTAAGTCACCGCCTCGTAACCGCATGTTCGAGGCGCTTTGAGAGCATGCTTTTCAGCGAACTCTGCCCAGAGATAGGCGCTCCTGAGAAGACCCTGTTCGCGAAGGTACTGATTGAACCATCCTGAGACGTTTCGCCCCAGAGGGACGGAACGTTCCAACCCGTAGTGTTGCACGATCTCACCGCGAACGAGCCCAGCCTGTTGATATGCCACCCAATATGGATGTACATCAAAGCACGCAAAGGACCGCATACGGTGAAAGGGACGGCGCGCAACCTTCAGCATCCTCTCCCCCTCCAGAGTGTTGGTGTTGCGAACTCGATGGGCCGTGGCGATTCGGTGGAGCGCGACTTCTATCGGCTCGATGTTGAGTTCCTTCTGCAGAACCATGACTGGCGTTTGGCTGTAGGCACCAGAGATTTCCACGAGACATTCGCGCTGAAGCCGATCCAAGCGAGCGATGAGCTTCTTTGTGATTCGGAATTGCTGGCCCTTGCCGTCGGCGAGAACGAACCAGCAAGCACAGGCGTAGGTGATGATAGGTCGCACGCTCGTGATGTACAGCCTCCGCATATCGATGAGGTTAGGACCCATGACGGAGCTAGAGATCCGCTTCAGAAATCCCAACTTCTTCTTCACTTTGGACTCGAGCTGCAAAGCCAAGCAGTTAGTCTCTGAGAATTGGAACGATTGAGTAGCGATGGGTCACTTACATTGGCAATGTGGGCATCCCACTTCAACGCCGGATCCACCATGACGCCAAGAATTCGAAGGTACTTGGGGGCCTCGGGGTCGACCGAGTTGTTGATGACGTGTTTGACGGTCAAACCAGGAATGCGAGGGTACAAGTCGCATTTCTCATTACGAGTGAAATGCATCACCTTGTACTTCCCAGGATCAAACCGAATGCCATTGGGAGTTGCCCATTCCATGACTTGCTCGTGTTACATCTCGAGAATTTCGCAGTTCTCCTTAAATGTCCTGGATGTGACAAGGATATAAGAGTCGTCGACGTAGGAAAAGGCGAAGACGTTGAGATCGGGATGGAGGCGCTCGAACTTCTCTAGCATCGGGGCGGAGAAGAAGACGAAGAGGATGGGAGAGAGGGGGCTGCCTTGAGGAATGCCAGTGTTAACGAAGAACTCCTCTGAGACATAGCCGGGAAACCGGAGCATTATCCTCCTGTCAGAAAGGAAGGACCAAATGAAATTGACGATCCAATCGGGCATGCCCTTACGTACCAGGATCCGAAGGAGTTCGGGACGATTGACGTGGTCGTATGCGCCTGATATGTCGAGACTGAGGAGTGTCGACCTCCACTTCTTCTTGTTCCTGGTCTTGATGCAAAAGCCTCTGTAGACCGGGGACAAAAGAGATTCAATGCACTTGGTGGTGCAGCGTCCCGGAAACCCAAATTGCATCCGGGGAATCAGTCTGTGCTTCACAGCAAGCTCCTGAATCCGCTTCGCAACAACCCTTTCCCAAAGCTTCCCAAGGCACGAAAGCAATGCCACAGGACGCCAACTCTTAGGAAGAGAAAAGTCCGTCCTGTCGGGCTTCCGTAGCACGACAGTTATCGACCGCTTGAATTCATCTGGGTGGTATTCCAGCCGGAGACACGCATTCATGATACGCCTCAAGTGAGTGTGAAAGACACCTGGACACTTCTTTAAGGTGTCGACAGCAACCTGGTCAGGGTCGCATGCCTTGCCGGTGGATGCGGCCTCCAGGGCCCACTTACGGTCACCTTGGCGAAGACGTTGTAGAGATTGGTGCTGTGGCCTGGAAGCGTGTTAGACACATCCAGTTTCTGCGTTGTCTGGTATTTCTGCCTGTGGAATTCGGGCCCGGGCATCTTCTAACAAAAGATTAGCGGCGTTGAGGCCGAATATAGCGCCTGAGACCCCCACGGACCCCGCACGCCGTAATCGGAGATGTTCCACCTTGAACCCTGTATCCCTGCAGCCCTACAGCACATCCCCTCACTGTAGCCGCAGAATATCTAGTACGGTGTTCGTCTGAAATCGACTTCCGATGGGTCCCACCTGGTGCCTGCGCCACAGCCGCCAATCGAAGCTCCATCAAGTTCAATCGCCCCCGTCGCCTCTGATCCAGCTCCAAGCCATTCAGCGCTGAAGCTGGCTGCCAAGGTAGACCAGTTTTGTCCCATTTGGTAGGCCTGCGATTCACGGCCAAGATCTTCCAAGACAGCGATACAATCGCCTACTACAGTCTGCAAGGACGATCCATGAGTACCTTTCGACTCCTCGTTTCCATCGCATCGTAGCGGCACGTAAAAAATATTTACTCTTCAAATCTTCGCTCCCAACTGTGTTTGTGGACATTAGGCTGGCAAGGCGGGAGGCAACCTATGCCGAGCATATTCCACTTCTCACGCCCTCTGTTGATAAACACACAAGAATCATAAACCGGACACAAAATAGGACTTTTCTAACTGCTATTGCGAAACGGCATTAAACCCTATTTGAAAAGGTACCGGCATCCTTCAAATCTCATCAGGGGCACGCTGAAGATAAGTCTACATTATGCGTTTCAAACCCTCTTAAGATTGAGAGTTTACACAGGCTAACTAATTCTACACAACCCAACTAATTACAAGCACCGGTGGGGCATAAATATACGTCCCAAACCCAAAATCGAACTCCTAATAACATAATTGAGCTGGTGAACCTTCCAGCGTACGACAAATCGCTTCTCAGATGGCGTCTTGGAACAGTGCCAGCTTTAACATCCATTAAGAGTACATCCACCATAGCATTTCCGTCGCGAGATGGCCATGTCATGCATCGCACCAGCGCCCATTCGCTTTGTCACTCCCATGAGTACGGAGCAGATCGATATTATCTTCAGCCATCTCTTCGTCAGAATCACCACCGGACCCCAACCCTCTTGAAGAGGATCAAAGGGAGCGGAATCCAGCGTCCAACTCCTCATGCCTCCGTCTAGGATACCAGTTCCCTGGGTCATGTCGTCTTTGATCCGCGAGCTCGGACAGGAATATAAATCCTGTTTCATCTCGCCATCGACCTCGACTCGAACAGCATCACTCGCCCGTCGAAACTCGTAGATGATTTGAAGTAGTCTACAAGATTGGGAAGCAATCGTAAGAGCAAATCCGGTTTAAAACAATGTGGCGTGCTGCCTAGCTTGATCTTTTCAGTGCATGTCTTCGACTTTCGCCTGTGGCACTTGGTATCAGGTGAAATGACAACTATTCAAGCGTTCTAGAACATATTTTTTTGCTGAGGCTGAATGCCGTCTCCTCTACCCTGTCCCTTGTCGTTAGCGTTCGTGCTTTCTGCACGTTCATGATTGAAGTAGCTATTTTCATTGTGTTGATCCTTCTGATTTCATTGATTGCATTCGACGAGATCGTCGTTGGGCCTTGATCGTGGCTATCAGCCAAGCCATTTGCGCCGAGACCGAAAGAAAATGACATATGTCATTAGGATCCGAATTTGCCCACAGTGTTTGTTGGCGATTCAGCCAGTCAAAGGGCATTGCACCTGGGGTGCCGCGCGCTACTTGCACATATCTGGCACTTCTAATATCAGCGACTGGCCGCATTCCCATAGGTACACTCAATCGCGTACACTTTCGGATGAGGAAGACGTTTATTCCTACGAGAAGTATCGCTAATCTTGGGATAAATCCTCAGCGAACGACAGATATTGCTTTGGTAGAGAAGGGTGAAATATGCGAAGTCTCCACGTACATCGTTATGGCTCCCACGGTTTTTGGTCTCGGTCTTGGTTCATTCAACCGCTACTCCATTCAACTTCCTGCAATGATTGAAGCTGCTCTGGCGCGAATTCAGGTCATCATCGCCGCGTAAGGTCAAACGGCATGGAATCAGGTTCCTATTCAAGATCTTGCGAATCTTTTCGTGCTGTTGTTGCATAGGATATCGACCAGGAACTTGTACCATCAGATAAGCGGGGCATCGACTTTCGTGAGTATGGACACCGCACTCATCTAGAGTTTGCTGAGCGGCTTGCGGGGGTGTTTTTAGATTTGGGATCCATCAAATCACGCCATGTGAATCGTGTCTCTCTTCGATCTTCGAGAGGACGCGGACCAACTGGCCATGGGTGTGCTGAAGCGGGCCGAACTTTCGTTTGCAGCGAAATAAGCTACAAAAAGCTCATGCCATCACAATCCAATCAACTGACGATCACTAGCGCACTCTGCAAGGCTTTTCTGGCAAAAAAGCTGGGTTGGAACCCCACAATGGCGGACCCTTGGTCGACAACATTCGAGACTGAGATTCATGCCATGCATCAGAGCCCACCCAAACCGCGAGAAACGCCAAAGTACCTCAAAGACCAGGCGAATGAGAACCGAGCCAAATAATGGCATATTGGAGTGACTATTTGAACAATGTTGGAAGACACGTCGGCACTGGAAGCTAGAAAGCAGCCAATTGCCACGCACGTTTTGTTGCTGTAAGTGCAAAAGTCCGCCGGATGTATTTCCATATTTGTATTCCCTTTCCATATATCAAATATCTAATGATGACATTCGAATCATTCATGTGCGCTCGACTTAGTCAACGTCCTTTGCGCTGATGCGTACATTTAATTGAGCTAAGAGCTTGTTATAAGGGCCCACGGCCCCCAAAGGCTGAAATCGCTAGATCAGCAGAGTTTGCACTCAAAGAGTCTGGCGAGATCCACGTTATTTACATGAGCAGCATCTCCGGCAAGCACGCATCTTCTACGCTTAAAAGCTCGCCGAGCACAGCTGATGAGTTCTAGATGGAGCAACTCTGAGGACGCGGACGTCCAGGGATTGCTTTCCAGGCAGCATTTTGTCCAAAAGAGTTTTTGCGATCATGTCTGTAGCCAGCTCGGTGTTGGGTTGTGGACCTGCTGGGTCAAGTGCTAAAATAATTCTGTTTGTTGTTTGTTTGCCTGTTACTACCGGGTCAACTGTTGTGATGAGGCCGAAGTGAGTGGGATGTACTATGAAAGATGTTGTGGTGTTGTCTGCTCCGGGCGGCATCTGGAAGAGGCAGTCGATTGCAACCAGTCGCTCTGCCCGCCTATGACCTTTGAAAGGAATGTCGAGAATGCGCCGGGTGGTCGATCTGCCTCTGTCGGAGCCCACGAGAAACGCAGCCTGCAGGGCCTTTTCGCTGTTGGTATTGCTACGGGAAAAAATGGCCGTCACTGATTCGTCGTCCTGAAGAATGTTTGTCAAGACCGAGGTGATGTGAATTTCAACGAGTCCCGTCGAGATGGCTTCGTCGAGCAGAAGCTGGGGCAGTGGGGACTGCGGCAGGTACAGGGAGCTGACGTGGCCTGTGGCGGCAGATGTTCCCTGCTTCAGGAATTCGAATCGATCGAGAATGCGGCCCATGGCCATAGAGCCTTCTTCGTCCGCAATGATCGGCTGTCTCCAGCACATACCGTCCGCCGAGAATCCAATAGCGTTGGCCTTCTCCAAGATGTTAGTCCTCCGGAGCGCTATCAGTAGCCTTCTAAACCACCCGGCTGCTCGGGGCGAGCTGTCCACTACGTCATTCTTCTCAACAACATGAACCTTTATACCGGCATGAGCGAGACGGACGGCGATAGACGACCATACTAGGTCTACTCCCAAGGCAACCACACTCATGGTAGAGAGATTATTCGCGCTTGGCTTGTACATGTCGTCCGCGGTTTGTGTTGATGAGTGGTGTAGGAAAGAAGAGCGAAATAAACATAAAAGGCTTGAGATCAGTGCATTTCCAGTCCAGCATTTCCTTACATCGCGTAGTAGAACTTGTGTAGACCAAAATTCTCTGTGCGAAAGCTTGTCTGATTCACTAGGCAAGGATGGCATCTTGTTCCACCTACTGCCTGCAACCACACTGCCTCGGCGGTGTCACTAAGATAGTGCCACTCGGCGTTCTGTCGGCTTCATGGGAAAACACGACTATAGTACTTTGCGGGCTTTGCTGCGTAGTGAGAGATCGTCGACTCGGTCGAAGTTTGTGATAAGAACAAGTAGTTACACCGAAACCAGATGCGGCATTTGATACAATCAGATGATAGCCAGCGACATGTCCGCGCTGGTCCGCTTCGGTGTGACCTAAGAGTCTCCCGTTGTGGCTGACCCGGCCGCATGTATGATGGTCGGCGGTCTTATCACCGGCAATCTACCGAGCATCCTGTCTGACGGAGTAGCTTCCTGGTAATTTCTAAGCGGCAATGGCAATAACTCAAACGCGTTTCCATGATGTACGCGAGCGGTGAAACAGCTGGCAGCCTTCGATTTGCAACATGTCGGGCGACCGGGTTTGCTCTCTAGTATCCCTTTCGAGCTCACGTGAACTGATTTGTCTGTGCCGCCGTTGACCTGGGGTAAGGCTAGGACGTTCCCAGCCTGTCTATTTTCAAGTTCTTAAGACCCGCAGTATGTCTCTGATCACCAGGCGGTCGCGCTCATAGATTCAGACGTCCACAAAAAGATGAGGCCTAAACTTGATAGTTCAGCCTCTTGCCCTCCAGTACCTTTGCCAGCTATCTTCAGACCTTGTGCCTCTTCACTCTCAAGATTTGCCACTTTAAGCCGACTGTCTAGCGAGGCATATAGGAAGCTTCTGCCAAATATATCAACTGCTGCACGGACGGCCAAGCTGTTGTAAAAGTTGTTTCCTTCTCGCGCTAATCTCAGGATACATCAAAAGATTTAGGCCACTGTCATTCTATCCCTATGACATAGCCGTTAACAATCTTGCCGAGGATCCATTCCTACGTTTGAGTTTCTACGATTCTTTGGGTATGCTTGAGGCTGTCGTGTTATGCAGCTACGATCTTTATAACTCATATGGGGTGTTGGAGAAGCAATTTCAGCGCATCCCACAGCGCATCGCATACTGCGCAAAAATCCTTCTCCGCTGAGGTCCATATTACACGTCATCTACCAGCTTTGAATTGATCCCATCGGCAGCCTTATCTCGCCGCCCATGCCGCACGCAGTCGCGCAGTATTTCCGCCGGTCTCAGGGCGACATTTAGGCATTGGCCGGTATGGGAACAATAGCCTGGGGGTTACTTGCATCGTAACATGAGAGGACGAGGTACGCATGAAACTGGCTGGACCACATGGGAAACAAAGTCCATGACTGACCGCTGCTTGCGCACAACAGCCTGGAGGTCAGAGTGTACGTGGTGGCACGTGCAGGAACGGTTATTTTGGAATCAGTTGCGATTAGTGGCAGTGCTCGAGGCGAACAGATTCAACGGCGACAACGGGATGCTTCTAATATGTGTGTCTAGCGGTTTGCACTCACTTGCCATGAACTACATGAACTACGGACATGGAAAGGCAATTGACCACAGCACGGCTTAAAGGCTTCGGTAGCGATAAGTTCACTGGCATCGTACGGTTCCCTGCATATCCTGCTTCCGCCAGACAACATCCAAATCGGCCAGTCGTCACCAAGTTAAGATTCTCTACAAACCGGGTGTTTCCCGCAAGCAGATGTCCCCGATCTAACAGGAATTCGCTGAGACACGGTATCTTATAGTATTTTATTCTATGATATAAATACTTCATTATGAATACCGAACGCCAAAGTAAGTTAGTCGACTATTGCCTTTATATATAACTTATAATACTTTAGTACCTAAAGAACATTCAGTAGGGGTTCTAAACTTTTTTGAGCAATATTATGTCTATTGCTATGCCAATGAGTTTTGTGTGAGCTAACCGGCCGAAGAGCCGAGAGAGTTCTTGGCTTCCAACTGAAGCTAACGCATCTCAGTGGAGTCTCCTGCTGATCCAGACCTCCTGATAAGCTTGACGACTTCCCGACCCTACACATCCGCTCTAAATCAGGATTGCAGCCTACGACAGCAGCTCCCTGTATCCACGCCCGTCATCGTCCAGCTTCCCCTCACCCCACCAGCTCTCTCTCCTCTCATCCTCACACCACCAACTCAAAAACACACATCTCACCACCCTCACCCGCCGCCAAACATGCCCGACGCCCCAACGCACATCGTCACCCTGGAGAAGAAATGGGGATACCACGCCGTCAACGGGTACGAGCTGAACAACAACACATGGGGCAGCGGCGCCGCGACCTCGGGCTCGCAGCGCACGCACTACGACGGGCCAACGGCGCCGAGCCCCACGGGTTCCGTGGGGATCGCGTGGTCCACGGACTGGGAGTGGCGCGGCGGCGAGAACAGCGTCAAGTCGTACGTCTACGGCGCGCGGCAGTTCCGGCGCCGGCTGGTGAGCGAGGTCGCCGCGCTGCCGACGGAGGTGGAGTGGCGGTATAGCACGTGGGACGTCCGCGCCAACGTCGCGTTTGACATTTTCACGGATCCGGACGTGGAGCATGCGAATAGCAGCGGAGATTACGAGGTCATGATATGGTAAGTGATGAATGTGCTTCGGAGGGACGCGGCTGACGGGATGGTGGTGTAGGTTGGCGAGGCTGGGCGGCGTGTGGCCCATCAGCGAGTCCAAGGCGCCGATTGCGCAGGTGGAGATTGAGGGTCATCGGTGGGAGCTGCATTTTGGATATAATCATGGCGGGAAGATGAAGGTGTTTAGCTTTTTGCCAGTGGACGGGCCGATTCAGAGCTTCCGCGCGGATGTGAAGCGGTTCTTTGATTATCTGGTTGCGGAGCATCGTTTTCCGGCTCATAACCAGTACATGCTCGGTGAGTGGTGCACCTCGAGTGATTTTACCAGGAGAACTGACGGTTAGCAGTGTTTCAGCTGGGCACGGAGGCGTTTACGGGTGGTCCCGCGGAGTTTGTGGTGCCGAAGTTCATTGCCGATGTCCAGTGAGGCTCGTTTCCGCCGCCATAAGCTTTGCAACGCTGGGACGTGGAAATTCTACAGCGATGAATGACATTCTTCTAGGTCTAATCTAATACTATACACTAATAGTACAATATCCAGCACATAATCTGAAGAGAGGAGTTGGTCTAACATCACCCCCGGGTATCACACAACACAGTGGTCCACGCCCGCCGTCAACAACAGCTTCGCATACTGCTGATGCAAAGCGACGACAACTCCCATCAGGGCTCCCTTGCCATTGCTAACTCGGTCAATCATCATTGACTTGATCTTGAACCTGACGACCCGCTTTTGAGGATCAAGCTCCGTGACGAGCGTGATGAACGTGTCCATCTCGCGCGGTCCCTCCTCCCTGGGCGACACACCACCACGGAACATGAGGGTGTTGGACGACTTGTCGATGACGATAAAGTCGTCCGCCAGTATCGTACCTGCTATGGTCAGCAGGTCTGGTATATGAGGCTGAAGCACTAGACGTACCGATTGGGTAAGTGCTCTTCAGCAATCCCTCCTTCTCCCAAATGTCACCCGCGTTGGACTCATTCTTCCTCGCCCTCTCCATGAGTTTCCGCTGTACAGTAAAAGCTACATCAACTTAGCATTACATCTTGTCAATTTCCGTCATTCTCTAACTCACCGTACCGCCCCCAGACACCCGCTGCGTACGTCTCCACCAGCTTCGACCCCCCGCCCAACGCGTCCTCCAGCAACCCAGGACGAACATTCTCAAAAGCCACCTCGCGGACGAAGCAGTCGTGGAATCCGCCATTGTTGTCCGGATTCACCTTCTTCAGGAACGGGTGCTGGAACAAGCTGTCCGTCGCCGGCGAGAACGACTCGTCGAGGGAGCATTGGCGGGTCCACAGGTGGAAACCCGTCGGGACTACAACGGCTGTGGCGGCGGCGAACTTGGAGAAGGCAAGTAGCCTTGCCCGGGTAAAGATC
This sequence comes from Colletotrichum sp. SAR 10_65, assembly GCA_025328335.1. Taxonomy (NCBI): domain Eukaryota; kingdom Fungi; phylum Ascomycota; class Sordariomycetes; order Glomerellales; family Glomerellaceae; genus Colletotrichum; species Colletotrichum sp. SAR 10_65. The sequence continues at coordinate 30,468 of JAKMWQ010000394.1, forward strand.
GAAGCCATCGTAGGATCTTACGTCGGAAGCGACTTTTTGGTGATTTTCTGGTCACAAAAGATGTCATTAACGAAGAAAACAACTGGCATGAAATTTTGGCCGTTGACATGGATCCTTAGCTTGGGGACGGAGTTCACAAGTTGGCATATTCTCCGTTTCCCTCCGTGCCTTGGCGGAGCCGCACGTGACCCCAAAAATTGAAGTAGCGCTCGACAGTGATAAAGGCGTCTTCCATCGTCAAGTCCGAAAGCCGAGACGCGAGATTCCCTGCCAAGCGGGCCGGTTTTTCCATCCTCACTAACGACGGGTGAAAAGTGGAGATGGCATCCGGCGGGAGGACTTGCTCGGTAGTCCGTGGGCTCCGAGGCTTGGCTGAGCATTGGCTAAGCGATGAAGAGTTGTCAGATTAAAGTTGTTGTGGGAAAATTGAGTGTATTGCAGGTGTAGTGGATGTCTGAGCCGCAAGATGTCCAACGACGCACCCACCGAAAAATTATTTGACCTGTGGTGAGGCTTTTCTTGATAGACGAAGTATGAGCACCCGGGTCTCACACTTATTTCTGCAGCGGAAGTTAGCGTCGCGACGAATCGAGACCTTTTTGGGTTGAGTTTCCATTGATTGAAGGGAAATCAGGTTGGATATTGTGGTTATGAAAGATTTCCCAGACGTCGCAGAATCTCGCACCAATCTGACTATATTGTAAACACGATCCACCGCAGGCTTCGGCACGCACAAATGTTACGATTGAACACTGCGTCGGTTACAATCTCATGCATCTTCATTTCACATTTTGAAGATTAAACGTAGCCGGCGGGGACTGATTATTCCCTCAAGGTGAAAAGAACAACCAGCTCACAGGAAATCATCGTACTCGACATAGCTCTAACCAGCTTCATCAATCGCGATAGACAGCAGGTTACGGCCCGTTTCCGCAACACGATTATGAGTGAGAGTAAGAAGGCTTGACTTTTCGCTCACAGAAGCTTGTATTTGTGGGAACGTGCGAAGTCCAGGTGGGTATTAACTGAGCCTTGGAGCCGATTCTGAGACTGTAAACCAGTCTCAACAGTACGAAGTTGAAATCTCACAGTCATGTAGACAAGCTTGTAACTAACTTGTGTGATTCAAACTACGATTTATATGAGAAGCTTGATGACCTACGTAGCGTTATTGCTTCTATAGGTTTTCTTACAGCACCGGCTTCGTAGAAACCTTTAGTCGATCCTCATTTCTTTGAGCCAGACGTCCTTTTGCGAAAGACATTGTAAATGAATTAACTTAACAACAACCAGTGTCGAACTCATCGATTAAAGTTCCACATCAAACATGGTCAAAGTTACATCAACTAGTGCCATTTTAATTTCAGTCAGAGAGGTACAAGATATCTGACATGGAATATTTCATTGTCATTCTCATGACAACCACTCAGTCAAGAGTTTTAAGCCACACCTCCACCGGATCACCCCCGCCCTCCACAACATCAGTCTTATGCTTCACCCCATAGAGATACGGCTTCTCATCCGCATAGCACGCAGTCTCCGCCTCCTCCGGCACCTCCCCCGTCATAATATACCGCCTTGCAATCGCCTCCGTGCACTTCGACGTGTCCCTCGACGAGTGCCCGTAGCCATGGTGCGCCACCAGCCTCGCATTGCGCCCCATCTCCTTCAGCAACCTCCGCCCATTGCGCAGCGGCGTCGCCGGGTCGTACGTCTCCGCGATCAGCAGCACCGGGTGTCGCAGCGTGTGGTTCAGGTCGCCGCGGTACACGCCCGCGGGCTCGGGCCAGTACGTGCCAAAGTGCCGGCACGGAAACACGTTGAAGAAGCGCGAGTTGCCCGAGACCCACGACTTGGCCGTCATGTTGGCCCACAGCGACGCCCACCAGTCGAGCCCGTCGGCGGGCTGCGGCGCGTCCCACGAGTCGGCGCAGATTACCAGCGTACCGAGCTCGTCGGACGACGCGGGCTGCGGGTGCGTCGCGGGCAGCGTCGGGTCGTACTCCCACGCGGAGCGCTCGAGGGCGCGCGCGGCGAGGGTGGCGTTGCCCTGCTCGAGATCGGCGAGCATCTGCGCGAGCGCGGGCCAGCCCTGCGCGTTGTATAGGGAGCGGTAGATGGCGCCGACGAGGCCGGAGTAGGTGACGAGCGAGGGCCCGCTGGTGTTGGTGTAGCCCATGACGGGCCTGTCGATGAGCGAGTTGACGAGGGAGAGCATGCGCGACTCGAGGTCGTCGAGGGCGACGGGGTAGCCGTCGATCTCGCGGGCGAGGGCGCAGTGGTTGGGCCCGGCGTTGAGGCACTCGCCGAGGAAGCCGTCGTGCCAGGCGTTTGTGGCGTTGTCGAGGGCGGTCCAGCCGAAGCCGCCGAGGAGGCGGTGGTCGCGGACGTACTCGGTGCCGTCGAGGATCATGCGGCCGACGCTGTGGGGGAAGATGTTGGCGTAGGTCTGGCCGATGCCGGTGCCGTAGCTGACGAGGTAGCCGGTGAGCTCGCGCTCGCCGAGGGCCTTGCGGATCTGCTCCATGTCGCGGGCGACGAAGGTGGTGCTGAGGAAGCGGGGGACGTCGCCGTGCTTCTGGAAGCAGGCGTTCATGGTGGCGTTGTTCATGGCGTCGGCGAGGTTGAGCTGGCGCTTGGGGTCGGAGACCTCGAGGTACTGGCCGGTGAGGAGGGACCAGTGGTCGCGGTCGACGTCGTAGGGGAAGCAGGAGATGGAGGGGTGCGTGGTGTTGACGCCGCGGGGGTCCCAGCCGAGCACGTCGAAGGTGCCGTTGCTGAAGCGCTTGGAGACGCGTTCGGCGGCCGACCAGGCGTAGGACGTGCCGCTGCCGCCGGGGCCGCCGGGCTCGATTACGATGGTGCGTTTGCTCTTGGTGCCCGGGACGGGGTTTTTGTCTGCGTCGAGGGGTTCTCTGATGCGGGCGAGGCCGGATACTTGGTACTTTGTCACGGCCAGCCGGACGATGCGAGTGTCGGAGTCATTGGTGTAGTCGAGGGGCACGTCGAGGTATCCGCAGAGGTAGATGCCGCGGCCTGCGTAGGGATTGCGGAACTCCTCGGTGGACGTGGTTTTGTTGCCCCAGCTCCAGTGAGACGGACGAGGGTCAAAAAGTGCCTCCCAAGTGTCCTCGGGGTGCGGGTCGTTGAGGGGAGGCGGGAGAGATGTGTTGGTGCAAGGGATGAACCTGAACGGGTCATCGGGCATGGGGAACCGGCCGTACGGAGACCCTCTGAGATGAACGACTGAGGCGAAGTCGTGGTGGTGCTCGGGGTGCCTCCAAGACTTGAGGTCCTGCTTGTGGAGGTACCAGCTCGCAGCGCCCAGCAATGCGATGGCGCCGCCGGCTATCAGCCACTTTCCGATGGCTGATCGGTTGTGTCGCCGGGCCGGCTGCACGCTCACGTATGCTTGCTTCTTCTCCATGTTGAGTGCCGTTCCACACCGATTCTGCTTCGTGAACTCAACAATCGCCCCTCAATGGCGGATTGACTGATTATAAGTACAAAGTAAATAAGACGTAAGCCCGACGCGGTGACTGCAGCGGTGACGAGGAAAACGCGTTTGAGACGACGTCGCTCGCTGAGGGGTTTCGCAAGCCTCGCCGTCTTCGCGAGCTCTGGTTGGCTCGGCTCGTTCCAAGCTGTAACGGCCGGCTTATGTCAGCTTCGGCCGGCCGAGTCGGGCTTAGCTCCCGGGAAGTGTGGGGATCCTTGGGTCCGATTTGCCGTTACGGACCCCACTAAGGTCTCCGGGCACGAAGCTGTGAGGAATTTGACGCATGTTTGTCTGTCGATGGTGTAAGCTTCGGCCAAAAATTCATCCGCGGTGATTCTTAGTCCGCGTATACATTCTAAAGCTAGAACATCTCTGTCTCTGATGGTGGTATTACGAACGACGACGTTCAAGTGCTTCATCCGCCACGTCACAATGCCTCCCTGACCGGCTTGAACTTCCACCGGGTGGGGGCCGCAGAGGTTTTCCGATCTATCGGCCGAGAGATGGACTTGAGCCGGACGGCTTTCGATGTGGACCGGCGATTAATTTATCGCGGACCCGCTTGCTAGAGGTCCACCGCTACACGTGAGCTCAAAGCGATCAGCGCCGGTCCTTTTTCAGGTCTGGACCGGAGCAGACAAACCTTGAAAAGTTCTGTGGTTCTCGGAAAACGACCCTGTAAAAGTGTATCAAATAGCATCTCTGAGTTGCAGGTTGGACATTCATAACATCGCCCTCACTATCAATCAGTCAGTCTCAAACGCTGCACAAGTAGCGGCTTAAACACCCACAAATTGGGTGCGACTAGCCTCACAAGATAGAAGATGAAATTCTACACATGCAAGCAATATGAGCGTCGAGAACTATATTCAAGAACTTGCTCATCTCGAGACTTTGAAGACAGCTGCCGGATTGAGAAGACTTCGCCCTCATAGCAACCAGGTAACACGAATAGTGGAAAGTCTTCGGAAACGCCGTGCCCAATTACCCCAGCGCAAATTTATCCGCCACAATATCCCCAAAGAGATCTCTCCCATCAAGGCAATTACCATCTTCGACCGCAAGCCCGTTCAAAGTCTTCCAAGAAATGATCAACCCCGTCACGTGTATTCCCCTCGCGAGTCAACCGAATCCCCCAAGGCTTGGCAAACCCGCCCACCCTCCGGCGTTAGCCGCCCCAAAAGTCGCCGTCGAAGCCGGAACAACGGCACTCGCTCGCAAACTCAAAATAACAATACTCCAAGCTTCACAGTCCGTGCAACACAGCACGATCATCGTTCTCGTTCAATGCCAAGAACTGCATCACGGCAACGCGGCCGGCACCTCCATCTGTTTTTTTCCTCAAAAGTCGACAAATGACACAGATTGGCGCCCCCGTGGGATCCAGCCGCCAGGTACGGAAATCTCCGAAGCGGCTCGTCACTTTTTTCGTCTCCCCTTTCGTCTCCTCTTCGCAGTGCCAAGGAAATTCCAACGAGATGCACGCACAAAGGTTTGGCCAAACCCCAACGCCAAGACCGCCACCGTGGCCGAGCCGGGTCATCGCCAGGCCCGACTTTTCGCAGAAGGGAGGAAGAAGAGAACAGTCATGCGTGAGACGAAAAAAGTCTTGGCTCTTTTCTTTCGTGTCTTGTCCGCTGGCGTTGGCGTTTGTTTGCCAATGGTCTTGGCATAGGGCGGAACGCGTGTACCTGCGACCGATGAGACTCGCAGATGGCAGCGAGGCGGAAAGCGCAGTCTAGCCCAGACGACAAAAGAGTGTCACCGCCTGGTTCCCAAGTCTTTCTCGTGAGATGTCCTGAGGGAACGTGTTGTCACACATCGCGACGGGGTGCGCTGCACACGCAAACCCCCCCAAGAAAGCCCAAGAGCAAATTAGCGAGATTTTTCCTCGGCGCCAATCTTTGCCCAGAACAACTGCGCTTCGCAATGCCAGACCTCCCCAGAAAGCCCAAGGGAATTTTCTGCAGATGTTAGACCTCAGACAATGACTCTCTATTGCCCTGGCGCCCAGGCACGAAGTCGACGTGAAAAAAATGAAGAAACTGTCACCGAAATCTCGATGAAATTCGTCATGGGGAGGAATAGGGCGCCTGTCGATCAGTCACGGCCGTCTGTGGTCCTGACCGGCAGCGCTTGGCGCGCCAAGATTATTTGCGCTGATCTTGGGGTCTTGGGCCTTGGGTCTTGGGGGAAGGCGTCAGAGAGCAGAGCAGAGCACAGCTGAGGAGCATGATTGCGATGGACCCTGAAGGTCTGTACACACGGCAGTGTTGTGTCTTGGCGCAGAGTCAGCTCTGATGGTAGATGTCGACGGCCTCGTCTTGCTTCTTCGAGCAACGGGCGCTGCAACTGCGACGGCTCGTTCAGGGTGCAGTACCTACGAAGACAGCGGGATCTTGATCTGGAGCGACATGAGTCTGCCGCGGCACAGCCAGTCTCGACCGCTCTGCGCGAAAACGCACCCTTTCGCAACGTTGCCGCGAACAGGGGCGTGTCTCGGCACTTTCCCACCGCCTGCATCGTGGTAGACAGCGGACGGTTGCAGTTGGCGTCTTGCAGCGAAGCAGATGGCCACCCATCATGATCGGGTTGAAGGGAGAAGCACAAGGTCCAATCACCCGCTGTCCAGACACCACGGCGCCGTTTGCACTGCAAGACACCACCACCACCACCACCGTGAATGCGAATCCCGACTCTTGGCCAGGCGATAACCAAGATGGCCAATTTCCTTTTCCCATCACCCAAGAAGTTTAAACAGCAGACTAGTTCGCGATACGTCACATCATCGGGTTGGAAGCTGAGGTATGCCGAGCAGCGCCAGACACTACACATTACGGATGCCAATGCCAATGCCTCTGTCCCAAGACGCCCCAGAATTCCACCGCTGTCTCGTCTCTGGCGCAGATGCCGCCGAAACGGCACCGCATTTAGGTACACGCGCAGGCCCAGATACAGCTGTAACACGCCCCCAAGAAAAAGCCCAGGCAGCCCGCATGTCGCCGTCCTCACCGTTCCCTCTCGGCGGCGGGTGTCGTGATTGCGCAACAGCAGGTAGAGTGAGTGCCAATGGGCGTTGCGCTGGCGTGTCTGTCCTCCCCATGTCGCCGGGCTGGCCTGCCCTGGGCTTGGCTGCAACACCTCCCAAGAGTGGCCTATTTCTTGTGCGCTTCATGCTAAGGCTCGGCTGTCTTGTGCCAGGTAAAGGACAAGTGAGGCGTCCCGCTCGTTCAGTGTGGTACATTCATTGCCCAGCCCAGCACAGGATGCCCCAAGGGAAGATAAACCTTTCCTCGGTCTTGGCTTACATGCCTCTCTCACATTAGACGCACCTTTCATCCGTAGCACACGCACTGAACAGAGAGGCCCAGCACAGCGCCAAGCAAAAGCACATCCCCCCCTAAATGAAAATACGTAAAACCCTCTTCGCCCCATCCCCTCCCCCTACCGAAAAGCCAAGGCGGCCCTCAGTGGCCCCTTTCGGAGTCAGTGACCTGATAGCGCGACTTGGCGGGAAACCGCAGCGAGACCCGCGTTGCTGCTAAGAAATTTCCGCCCAGCGACTTGGCTCTTGCTGCTGTGTTTTTTTATTTGTAGTACTGACTGTCCATCGCCTTTTGCTTTTGGACGGCTCCGGTTTCTTGGTTTTCTCTTGGGAGTGAAATGGTTCGGGCGTGATCAGAGCTTTTTTGCTCGGCGTCTCTGGGCTTTTTTTCTTGGGATTTCCAATTTGGTTAATTCAAAAGGTCGACGAGTGCCACATTCTCATCTCTCTCCCGACATCCCGATCATCGCAACGCAAAGACCCGACGTCATGTGGGATTCATCTTGAAGCCCCCATCTCATCACCGAAGCCACCCCCGGCATCATCATCACCACCACAGCACATGGATTTAGAGACGACATCCACGAACACCAACACCAACGCCCATTGAATTTGCACGGAGGAACATAATCACCAGAGCCGAAAGAGAAAGAATCCTTAGAGATCAAACCCCCCAAAACCACGAAAAAATGTCCCTCCACGCCAGCGCCTACAGCCAGCCCGGTTACTCCGCCCCGCCCTACTCCGAGTCCGGCTACCACCACCCGCCCGGCGGCCAGATCTACTACTCCTCCCCCGCCGCCTGCCACCCGCCCGACACGGCCTCGTCGACGCACAGCTCGCAGCAGCGCTACTGGTACGGCCAGCACCCCTCCAGCTGCTATGCGCCGCCGTCCCCCGAGTCCGACCGCTTCAACCGCAAGCGCCGGCGGTGCACCTACATGTACTACGTCCTGCGCCAGCTCGCCATCGTCGTGCCGCTGGTCGTCGTCTTCCTCAACATCAACATCTACGTCTCGCGGCGGGGCAAGTACCTCAACGACGACACGAGCCCGAGCGATCCGATCTTCTACGCCATGTGGTTATCTGTGCCGTTGGTATGTTGTTCTCCCGCATTCTGTCTCCGTGTCTCGTGTGTTGCCAAGAAAGTCCAGAAAGCTGACCGGCGCACCGCAGTCCGTCCTGATGATGCTCTGGTCCTTCACGACCGTCATCTTCCGCAAGCGCGCCGAGCACCAGCGCGGCGGCATCCCGAAGCACGTCCACTTCGGCATGGAGCTGTGCTTCTCGCTCGGCGCGACCATCTGCTGGATCCTGCTGGTCATCCAGATCGAGTCCAAGAAGAGCAACGCCTTCTATGCGTATCCGTACATGCGCTACGAGGCGGCGCTGGCGTTTCTGCTGGGGCTCATCATGTAAGTTCTTGTGGTTGTTTGGGGTGATATGAGATGGGGAGACTGACGGATGGCAGGTTATCGGAGTACGGCCTCCTCTTCCGGGCTTGGTTCGAGTTCAGCAACGACAGGACGCGGCTCGAAGATCAAGCTGCCATGGTGCAGGTTTGAGTGTTTGTTCATTCATTCGGGAAATATGTGTGTACGAGTATGGGAAAACAGCGAATTCAGCATGGCGTTAAGGACGGACAGGAACATTCGAGGAGAACCGGACGAGAGACGGATCACCAACTCGTTATTCTGGTCGATTGCATCATTTCTGTTATTTTGGAGAGAAAACCCAACAAGATACCCCAATAAGCGTGAAAGATACCATTTAATCAACGTTGTTCGATTTTCACAACTCGGTCTCTCGAGTAGCGGCTTATGCCACAACCACCTCACCTCAAGCAGGCATCCAGGGAAGCTCTAGACGAGGAAAGGGAAAAACATCCCTTCAATTGCACCATTTCGCTATTTTGATGAGCGAATAGGTACCCAACATCAAACACACCATCCATCCTCACCTCCCCGTCCGGCGCCTCCAACCAGCCCATCCCCACGGCCCCAACAACCCCCCCGCAAACACCACCGCCCCAAACAGCGCCGTGACCGCGTACACCCCAAAGGGCCCCAACGCCCCCATCCCCGGCGGCGCCCGCAGCGCAAACCCGTCCTCCGCCCCGGGCATCCCCCCCAACACCGTCGCCGTCGCCGCACTCTGCCCCTCCTCGGTCGTCACACCCGCCGGCACGTCCGCGCACCGCTCCGCATCGCACCACACCGTCGTCGGCGCCCCGTGCATCTCCGTGTCCGAGCGCGGATCGTCCGCCGCGTACGCCACCCCCGCAAGACGTATCTCAGCGCGCGAGGCTGTGATGGCGTGGCCTGTCACTTCGCCCTGCACTGTCGTTGTAAACCGGGGGTAGGTGAGGATTTTGGGGGTTGTGAGGGAGGCGATGCAAGCTGATTCTCTGCATCCATACTCCAGCACTCTGTCCTAGGTAATTAGCGATGCGAAGTTTGGTAGGGAGGGAGAGGGGGGAAGGTACGTCGGACAGCAGAGCACACCCACCACCGCCGTCTCCCACCGCTCCGTGGCCGTCAGGGGCGTGAGGCTGTTATCCCACCCGGTGCTCCAGCTCACGCTCGGCTGGGTATGCGAGGCCACGCCGTCCGTGGTGCTGCACGCGGGGGAGAAGCCCGCGGGGCAGCCGTCCCAGTGCCACGCGCGCAGGGCGGCGCACGCGTCGGAGGCGGGGGAGGTGGTTTGCGGGGCGATGCTGCATTCCGGCGGCGGGGTGACGCGGGCTGAGGACATGGTGAAGTGGTGGTGGTTTAAGGTGAGGCTGTATCCATGGCTGGGGAGGCTGCTTTTTGGGGTTGATGCGGGTGCGTTTACGGCGTAGGGAGGGAAGGTCACTGGACTAGGTGGTTTTAGGCGCGTCTGCGACCCTGCGGCACGGCGTTCCGTGTGCGTGGTGAGCTGGGATTATCTGCACATCTCAACGACCACCTCACTGGAGGGTATCTCATGAAATGATGAGTGAGTGTGAACATGAGATGAGCCACGAGTCATGAATCTCAGTGACCAAATCCACAACATCGATGAGATGACACAACACAACACACCACGCTCATATCCTGATTACATAATCCGGTGAAGCACGGTGAGCGGCATTCTAGATCACCGACCGACAGGTGAAGACTGGGAACAAGCTTCGGTGAGGCCCCACTCCGTCCCGCGGAGACCCAGATCGGGAAAAGCCGCTGACGAGAAGTGGATCCCTCCTGAGTCTTGATTGGCCGCTTGGTCTCCGTCGATGGATCCGATTTGCTCATGGCCGTCTCAGGCGCGTCACAGTCGCCGCTGGGCCAATCGCAGGTGGAGATTTCCCGCGATTCCCGACCCGGCCGAAGCCCGTCGTCGCTCACTGCTGTCGCTGTCGGATTCCCCATCAAAGAGCCCCCCCCAAAGGGCACCACACTCACCACCCAAGAAAGACCCCGCCGTCGTCACTGGTCCTCGATCCGACCAAACGTTGCATCCAGCCCGATCTCGCCCTGCTATCTTTATTTTTTTTTGTGTCTGTCCGCTGCATAACCTGGGCCCAACAAGAGGCAGAAGCGACCGTCCACCTAACAAAAAAATCTCCACTCTCCCAGTCAACTTTCTTCCGTCCCGCAATCGAACCAGAAGCGAAGCGAGCGAGCAGATTAGCCTCATCAGCCTCACCCAGCAGCCTCCCTCCCGCCGCAAGCCCCCCCCTCACCCCTCTGAAGCGGGCAGAGAGCGAGAGAGAGAGAACGTCTCAATAATGATCAGCCATGTCGACGAGAGCCATTAAGAAGAGCGCCTTCTCGTGCGAGCCGTGTCGCCGGCGCAAGGTACGTCTTTGCCTTTCCCTTTTTATCTCCGATGCCTTTTTTTCCTGTCGCTGTTTCACCACTTCCCCTTGCGCTGTCACTTTTCCGCTTTCCCGCCTCCGCCACCGGCACCCGGCACCCCTGCACCACCACTGCCGGCCGAGCACGCGACTGCTGCGATGCAAGGCCGCCGGTCGAATGATCACCATCTCGGTCGTGAAAGACTGCATCCGTGGTTGGCCGGGCGGTCCGGTGGTGCGTGGTTCGATGTGGTGGTGCGGCGGCGCTGGCGGGGGTGGGACGGACGTCATCATCGAAAACCCAATCCCCGGACACGGCGTCGGACGCGGGGGGCTGACCGGAACCGGGATGACAGGTAAAATGCGGCGGCGAGCAGCCGACGTGCAACAGATGCGCCGCACGCGCGGATGAGTGCGTCTACAAACTGTGAGACAACCCACACCCCGTCGACGCCCTCCCTTACCCCTCACCCACTGTGCAGCCTGACTGACCAACCAAGCAACCCGACGCTGTCGTACACATCGCGCCTCGAGCAGCGCATCAAGGACCTCGAGGCTCAGCTGGCCGCCGCGAGGGTCCACGGCCCGGGCCCCTCGGAGCCGTCGCGGACCTCGTCCCCCAGCCTGGGCCCGTCTGCCGGGCAGTCGCCCATGACGGACCCGCACCATGTCGAGTCGCAGGATGAGGAGTCTGTGAGTGAGAGCTTCAAGGGGCTGAAAGTTGACGACAAGGGCGGCATCACGTATCACGGTGCTACGAGTTTCTTTCAGCTGCCGAGCGATCGCCCGCTCGGGTCAAGAGATCACACGTCGTCGTCCGAGCAGGCCATCCAGCGGCGGGAGAGGCTCGTCGCCAATGCTTGGCAGCAGAGGGCTCTCGAGAACATGTCCGAGATACCCGTGAGTTTCCTACCGTATGACTGGCATGCATTACCAAAACTGACGGTCTGCACAGGAACCATTTGGATACCTGCTCAACGTGCATTGGTGCTGGATCCAGCCGCTTTTCAACTTCATCTACAGGCCCGCCTTCACTCGTGAGTGCATATCGTGTGAGTTTGCTGCTGTCATGCTGACCCCCGCCAGGTGATATGCAGACGATGGGGCCGTACTACTCTCATACCTTGATGAATGCAGTGTTATCTCACTCCATCCGCTGGGGCAGGAGTGATCCCGCCACAAAGGAGAAGCTCGAAGAGTTCTACGACGGTGGTGCCCTCTTTGGCAAACACGCCCGGAGCATGGTCTTTGAGGAGCTCAGCCAGGGCGTCTGCTCAATCCCTACCGTTCAAACGCTGCTGCTGCTGAGCGCGCAGGAGTGCAGTGTTGGAAATAGCGCCCAGGCTTGGACATATAGCGGTCTTGCATTCCGCATCATCGACCATCTCGGCATCTGCGTCGACGGCCAGAGGTATCCGGGCTCGGTCCAATTAGCTGATGAGGACGTCGAGATCCGTCACCGCCTCTTCTGGAGCTGCTATTTCTGGGACAAGATGATTAGTCTGTACCTTGGCCGCTCGCCGTCGCTGCAGCAGACGTCGGTGTCTCCGCCACAGATTATGTGTAGGTCAGCCTCCCGTCGTGTTTGTTCCCAAGCTAACGCCACCAGTTGATGATTCCGCCGAGAACGAGTCCTGGACCCCCTTTGGCGTCGTTCCGGAAGGCGGCTGGAAATACCCCCCGTCGGCTGCCCACTCCACCTCTTGCTTTACGCAGATGTGCCGTCTGTCGGTCATCTTCAACGAGATTCTCGTGCACATGTATGATCCGGTTCGTCCCAACAGCCAGGCCGAGATGCAAGAGTGCCTGGCCAAGCAAGAGCCCGCCCTCCGCCAGTGGTGGGATGAGCTGCCTCCTCACCTGAAAATGGAATCAACGGCGCTCCCGGCTCTCGCGCCACCGTCCCATATCATTACCTTGAAGTAAGCAATCATTTGCGGATCACAAAACTCTGGCTGACGCATCCCAGCGCACTTTACCGCACGTTCAAGATCCTCCTCTACCGGCCGATGCTCTCCCAGCGCGGACGCGTCGGCGAGAATCTCCAACCGGTGCAGCGGTACCTTGTCGAGTGCGTGACGACCGCGACCTCAATCATCGCCATCTTCGACCTCTTCTGCCGCTCCTTTGGCATCGGCCACTGCGTCCTTTCCCTCTCATACAGCGTTTACATTGCCGCGTCCATCTTCCTCCTGCAGGTCCAGTCGAGCGTGGAAGACACGCAGGCGCTCCGCCGGCTGGAGTACTGCGTCCGCATCCTGGCGTCCGTGAAGCGCATCAATCCAGGTGAGTCCCCACACTTTCATCTCCACTCCAAGTAGTGTCAATGACGTCGCTGAACCCTCCGAAAAAGTCATCAGCAGCGCCCTCAACCTCATCACCCGTGAGCTCGCCAGCCTCGGTATCGATATTGGTGCCCTCGGCCTCTCAAAAACAGCCGCCACGCCCCCTATGGCGACTTACGGCATTCCGCAGGCCAGAGAGCCTGGCGTGCCGCCCGTCTCCGTTCCGCCGGGTCCAGAGGCGACCAGCTCACCGGAGCAGCTGTACAACTTTCCGTTCGTCGATACGCTCGGTCCGGAGGCGTTCGCGATCGACCCGCAAGTGTTCCAGAATATGTCGGCGATAGAGCCGTTGAGTGTCCGGGTTGGCGCGATAGAAGAGTGAAATCATGTGCTCGAAACGTTTCCGGCGTTGTGGGCACCTCGAAGGTCGCCTCTAAAATCGCCCGTATCGCCAATCTGAATCGGCGCGTTTGCATTGTTTGAATGGGCTATTTCCTTGACCATGACTTTTGAGGGTACTGTTCCAACAGTCACCAGGCCACGACCAAGGAAGTCGATATGGTGACAAGACTTTCCGGGACAGATTATCTTGAAATGCTGGAGACGCCGCCAGACAGAGAGCAGCATCTAGTTGCGACAGCTGGCATCCTCGTTTTGATGTTAAGAATCTTCGTCGAGGCATGCCTGTAAACAGAGTCAGCACATACGTTCCAAATTATAGACCAAAAAATTATCAAGAAAAAAATACCGCAGGCTTCACCGGGACAGGCACACTCTGCTCCCGATTAACATCCCGCCATCCCAACGTGTCGAACATCGAGAATTGAATCGCTGGTGCCGTGTGAGTTCCGGAATCAAGGACAAAGCCGGCAACTGACAATTTCCTCGTGGGTGCGTTCCCAGCAGTCTGTTCGAGTCTCGTAGTGGCCAGGGTTATCTATTATCGTATATGAAAGACGAAGAAGCAAATAACTATTTTGGCTGCATCGGAGGTAGGTTTGAATGCCTGCACATGTCGACTCTACCGCAATTCAAAGACAAGATGTCGTCTTCGCAAACAATGGGTTATTTTGCCAGAGAGACGATGCCTGTCAGGATTGCTGTTCTTCGAATTCGGATTTCCGTCGAGTTTCTGCAAGCATCCGTCAGAAAAGTGTCAATAACATTGCCAAAAAAACGAATCATGCTTGTATCAAAGAAAGAAAAGGAAAATAAGGCACCAAGCAGCACGTGTGATGCGTTGTCGTACGTTGCTATTTTCAGCAAGAAAAAGAGACATGGATCCTGAGACTTTGCAGATTTACTTACACTGACCGGCGTTTCTGAAACCCCCGCAACACCAGCCCGCCGGGTTCTTACTCAAGACACCGGAACCCAGGCTTGCGAATGATTCGGCCTTGCTGATCCGAACCTCTTTTGGACGCAGATGATGGGCTGATCTGACACTTGGGAATTCTTAACCTCGGTGTTTGTCGGTTAAGATAGCCGTGGAGTTCGGGGACCCGATTTCTTCGAAATGAGGCGCGTCATCATCTTGTGAGAAACCAGCTGACGTTTCTGCCGCGGGGTTATCATGTACGTGCTACCTGCGAAGAGGGAACACAATTGGGGCCGGAGGCTCTCGTGATGACTTTCCTCCACTACCGCGGAGGTCAAGAGGGCCGCAAGCACCGGAGTATGGCCGTCTGGGCCGTTTAGGCGACGGTGGCTGATCCACTCGGCCATGTTCCGAGAAATTTTGGGGGCTTCGGTGTCTGGCTCTCGCAGCCTGCGTGGGGGGTCTGAGGACTTGGTTCTTTTTGTTTTTCCTCTCGCAAATACCATGATTGTGACGAGCTTATTCGGCCATCTTCCGCGCATGCAATTGTCTGGATAAGCTTTTTTTTTTTCTCGCTGGCATCCGTGGGTTTTTTCAGGCGGTGTTTGAGTTGGGACTGATGAGCGGGCTGGGCCGCTCGGCGGACGTGCGTGGCGGCGCTGTGGTCTGGGATATTTCTTGGATCCTCCACTGTGATGACCGTTTATTTTAGCGGCGGTCTCGCCTCCTCGCTTCTTCGGTGATCAGATCAACGGCGCGCGTCGCAAGCGTTTTTCCCTCTCCAGGTTTTTCTGCGCACCCGCCCGTCGGAAGTTGACCGAGGCTCAACCGTCGATGATGAAGATGCCGCGAGGCGCGAGGTTGAGGGGAAAACGGAGGGAAAGTCTGGATTTCTTGGAAAATCTGGGGGCACTAGCGCGTATATGCGAGATGGGCGTCCGGAGGTTACACGCCACCCCCTTCCTGATTGCCATTTCTTCCCAGTCTCGCAGCGAACGGGACACGTGCCGATATGGGGCGCCTGTTTGGGGCCAGTCTCGGGGTATCTTTGGCGGCGGAGGACCGAAGTTCCGCAAGCGTAGGCCGGGGTGGTGTTTGGTCCATGTTGATATTGGCAGGATGGTGACTGGCTCGGCGGTGGTGATGAGCGGGTTGCGTTCTGCGTTCGTCTGGCTTGTGACGGCGCGAGCGTGGATGATTACGTGCGATGAGCTGGCGTGGGATCCATTGCAGATGTCACGGCCAGGGTCCGAGGAAGGGTGGTTGACGAGGTTCGGGAGGGGGATCCGATCCCGATGGACCTGGGGGAGGTGAATCCATGCCCACGATGGGGGAGGGCCTTGGATGTTGCAGATTTTTGAGTAATTTTGAGTGGTTTCTGCCAAGACTGGAGATGCGATGGCAGGACGAATATGGAATGATTTTCGCGGGAAGTTGTCCGGAGACTTTTGGCGTCCCCGCGTTCAATTTTTTCCCTTCGTCTTTTCTGCGCGTCTCGCTGTAAGTTTCGCTGGTTTTACACATGCAAAAAGCGCAGGGAAGAAAACCGTTCGCGAGGATCGTGAAGTGGGGACATGGTTCTGCGCCGACGCCCGTTGGCGGATACTCGTTTCCGGGCTGGGGGCAGGTTGAATGTGGCTCCGGGTCACCGGCATCCTCACGGTGGATGGCCGAGGTTGTTGATCTGATGCGGACTTGGACCGAGGCGGCGAGCATGGCGAGATGGTGGTCCAACTTGGGTGTAAACTCTAATGTGTTGCAGGGTGAGATGTGGAAGATGGCCGAGTTTGTTGAGGATGGAGATGCGGATGGGAGTGGGAGATGGGAGATTGTGGTTGCGGTTGTAGTTGGGAGGTGTCGTTGATGGATGAACGGAATGAGACGCGGAATGGCTTGCCAAACTTTAGCAGGCGCTGGGTTGGGTGTGCGCCTTCCCTCCATAGGTGTGTTGCGTCCGACCTTATGTAATCTCAGTCCCGCCCCTTTGGCTCAGTGGTAGAGCGTCTCACTCGTACGTTTGCGAAATATGAGAAGGTCCACGGTTCAATCCCGTGAGGGGGCAATTCTTTTGCGTAGTCATGCAAATTTTTGTAGCAACGAGTACTGCAATCTCATTTTGACTTTGCTGATTTGATTTTCAACGTCTGATGTGTTGCTGACGGGTCTACCCAGGTAGGTGCCCATCTGTGATTAGTATGCTTCACTGCCTACACTATGAACACTAGGCGATGCAAGTTTGCTTACACACTCGAAAACACCAGTTGCTTCGAATTAGACTTACATGTTAAATACAAAGGCAACTTAGGGCATATAGAGTTGGCTATGCAACTGCCCGCAACTCAACTCCGACTTGTCTGCATTTGCTAGCCACATCTCACTAAACACTACAACCATCTCCAAACTCAACACACCTTGAACCTCACAAATTGAGCAGCGTCCTCAGCATACTTCAACCCATAATTCTCATGCGCCTCCCAGCTGGTCCCTTGCGCGCACGCAGGATCATTGTCGTTGCAATAGTCCCTCAGCCGCGCAGACCACCGATTAAGCGACTCCAGCTGCGCGCCCTCCCTGGGGAAGCCCTGCATCGCCGTCGTGTCAGTCTTTATCCCCCCATTCCTCGATTTGCAAACCAAAACTTACCGATTGCATCCGCGCCCCAACCAGCAAGTTGTACGTCTGGTTCGCAACGTGCCGCGGCGAGCCCCAGATAAGAGCAGCAGCAACTATTCCGCAGATCAGTCTCCACCAGCATATACATTCATCCGGACAGGCGCAGCAGCACAGCACAGCACTCACCGTGATCCCCAGGAAACACATCCGGCGCCATCCCCTCGCTGCCCTCCTGCGTGCAATTCTGGCTCCTGAACGTCCCGCCCCCGCCGCCGAGCACGTCGCCAACAACCTGCCCGCCCTGCGAGAAGCCGGACAGCACGATCTTGGACCCCGGGCAGCGCGTGGCGTACTCGGTGACCGCGCTGCGCGTGTTGGCGATCCCGCCCTCGACGGAGTCGCAGTAGTCGTGGAAGACGGCCTGGTACTCGACGCTGGCCCACGTGCAGTCCCAGCCGGCGCAGATGGCCTCGGCGATGGGCTGCTGCAGGCCTGGGTACGGCTCGTTGGTGCCGCGGAGGAGGAGGACGTGGACGGCGGCGCAGGGAGTGAGGGGGCAGAAGGGGGACTGGGGGGGGGGGGAGGCTGGGG
>JAKMWQ010000395.1:0-47874 GCA_025328335.1 Colletotrichum sp. SAR 10_65
CATTTCTTTACTCCAAGTACTCGTGGGAGCGGAAGTTTTCCCATTGTCTCATTTCCCCGAAGGATATCGAGGTGGGCTGGGAGGACATCGCTCTCGAGCCCGACCGTGACATCGACACGTCGGCTTGCCTTACCTCGGAGCTTAACTGCATCCCGCCCCTAATAGTAGACCTACCTAAACAGCTTGTTATTTTTTCCCTATTTTCCGTTCACTCACCCTCGTTCAGTCTATTTACCACCTACCTTACCTGCCTCAACCTGTTGGTGCGGTTCCCCGAGTACCTGCCTACCTACTGTATCTACTTGCCCAAAAAACAACAAAAACTCCACCACCCCCTCAATCACCCAACCTCCTTCCTCACGAACGAACGAATTGGGAACCGACAGCGACGACTTTTTCTTCGGCCTCGAATCAGTCCCTCAACCACGACCCGGACCCTCACCTTCCTCGGCCTCCGCTCGTCCCACCCGTCAATTGATGCTCGCCGTCCACCTCCGCTGTAGCCCCCGTTTTCTCCTCGACAACAGCTCGCGAATACGATCCGCCATTCTCATCGCTCCAATTCACAGCTCGAGAGCTTTTTTGGTTACGACTATCACTCGCCAAGCATCTCTCAGCGACAAGCAATCTTTACTTTAATTGCCGATCATTCGCGACAACCTCAAACTGCATGGACCGCAACCATTAGGACCCAGGAAGACAGTCATGAAATAGGCGCAGTTCCAACCTATCACTGTTTTCCAGCCACCTCGCTCGGTGGCCAGCAACGACGCGACCATGACTTCATCAAAGCACGGAAAGGAATTCCACACGAGTCGACGAGGACGAGCCATGGGCCCCGTAGCAAAGGCGCTTATGTCGGTGCTGTCCACCGCGACATTAGTCTCGGCGCAGTCCAGTAGTTGTGTTTCGTTGGAGGGTTCAACACAATGCTCCGCCTTCCAATCAGCCTCCGTTTCGACAACAGGCTTCGTACAGGGAATTTTGTACGTCAACTCCAAAGGATACCCGTATGATTTGTGCTCATTGGTTCTGGCAGCCCTTTCCTTCAATATGTTTCTAGCAGAGAAACATTCGACAGCCAGTTGCAGTCGTATGTCCAGACATCATACGTCCGGGAAAAGTAGGTTCATGTCGGTGAATGCGACACGGCTGAGCAATGATTGGCTTACACTGTGACAGATACCAGACATTACTTGGTTGCAGCAATGTTAATCTCACCAACTCAACCGAGCTGTATGCCCGCTTCACGACAACAGTCATCTGCAACGCCATCGTTCAAAACTCAATAGATGCCTGCAACCTCACTGCAGCCAACTCCAGACCGGTTTGCGCCGACACATGCGTGCGTCATTTAAAATCTGGCAGAAAAGACAATTGCTCACGATCCTACAGGCTGAATACGCGCAAAGCGAAGCACTCCTCACCTCCGATAGCAGTCTCTGCAGCAACCCGGGCAGCAACCTGGTCAGCCAGATTCGTGCGGACTTCACCAACTGCGCTCTCCCCGCCGGCTCGTTGTCGTCGTCTAATTGTATTCAAGGCATCGCTAATGAGAAGGAGAACTGTGGTTACGGCAACAGCACCGTCGGGCTTTGCTCGTATTGCGCATCTGGCGGTATTAACTCAACCGACACGTGCTGCTACAACTCGAATGTCGATGAGCGCTGTAAGGGCGTCGTCCTCCCGTCCATCTTTCCCACCATGACTTTTACTCCCCCGACGGCAACGGCATCACCAACCTCCACGAGTACTCCTGCAGCAGGAGGCGGTTTGTCGGGCGGCGCCATTGCCGGCATTGTTATCGGTAGCGTAGCTGGTGCGCTTTTGCTCGCTGGACTCATCTACGCCTGCATTCTGCTTGCTAGGAGACGCAGACGGGGAAGCCAGAAGGGAAGCATCTTTAATCAGCCGGCACCATCTAGGCAAGGGCCGTCGACCGTTAAGATCCCGCCGACGCAGACCACGACTGGATACGAAGTCCTCCCCGGAGGTCGCATCGCACGCATGTCAGCCTTGGAGAGTGCTTCGGATCCTGCACCACCTGTTAGCCGTGGCAACGCCCCCATGGCAGCAGCCGCTGCCGGCGGAGCTGCCTACATGGCTGGCAGAAGGAGAGGCGACGATCCGTCTTCCTCTGAGTTCGGGGATAGTCCTGAGTCAGAGGTTAGAGCCGGTGTCTTGCGACCCCCTCCTACTAACATCAGGAGAACGGGATCGTTGTCGAGCAGCTCGGTCCTCACTGGTATGAACGACCCTCAATCACCGACCAGTGCTGGCATGTCGTCACCACAAGGCATGGCTAGCCAGCAGTCAGAGCAGCTGCCATTCTTCAAGGATTACTATTCACAAGACGACATCCACCCAGGCGATAGAGTCGCCACCCTATGGGCTTACTCACCTCGTGCTCCAGATGAGTTCACTCTTGAGCGTGGCGACATGCTCAAGGTCGTTGGTATCTGGGACGACGGCTGGGCTACCGGAATCTTACTGGATGAACACGCCAACGAATGGGAAGCCCGAAGACAGGCACAACGCGACAGTGGTGTATCAAACACATCGGGTCGTCGTGACTCATCACCACCAGTCAGCGGTGAGATCAAGGCGTTCCCCCTTGTTTGCGTGTGCCTGCCGGAGCACTGGAGGAAGACCATCGAAGGCGATGTGTCGACTGAAGGCTCCAGCGCCCATCAAGGACATTCCGCCTTTTCCTGAGATGTGAATATACACAACTTTTGTATACATCCACGCGACGGCTGTAATTTCGGCATTGGCTACGGCGTTCGGACTCTCTTCCAGCATTGACTTCGACGTATTTCAGCACAATACCCGAGGCCCAGACATCGGAGAAAACCTCGAGGCGAATCTTACAGGCGCAGCTCTTAATGAATCGTACATTACGATATCACGAGTAGCAGCCACCTCGATCCCTCGGTGCCTCTTTTCGCAACATAGACACGAGAAAACTGCATTTTCGTAACGACACGCCTAATGTCTTCAGTCCTAGACGAGCGACTTATTTCTCTTCGACGCGGATTCGCCTCAGACGATCACGGCAGCACGGAAGCTTGGCGACACTACGCCAACACCGAATGCGAGGAGTTCTGACGAGATGAAGATACGCGATCCTAATCACTTACGACGACCACGCACGCCCTCCCCTTTCGCTTCGACCAAGTTTTCAAGTATACCCAGGGGCGCTGACGAAGAATGGGGTTTGTTGAGACAGGGGTCGGGGAGGGCCTCTGCGATCTAATGGTGACCTCTTTGGGCAAGTGCAGATGGAACGGGTGGTGGAACAGATCTTAGGGACCACAAACATGTTTTCGCCGCCCGCCTTTGAGGCGCGAAACCTATCCTGCGACACTTATCATCACAACATCACTAAGGCTTAATCCTGTGTCCTACCAGATGGCCAGCCCATTTACTTAGCTCAAATATCAAAGAGGATTCTCTAAGCTATCTTGTTTCCCGCTGCGGGGTTGATGAAGAGCATGCAGATCTTCGTCTGCAAAGTCTGTGCCGCCGATACTACCCTGAGTGGTTTCATCCGCATCGAGGGGCTGAAACCGATGAAGTCACGCGCGCATGGGCAGCTTCTTTCAGCTCTTAGTCCGTCGTGATAGTGCTCGAACCAGGTGATATAAAAATGTCGGATCACTATTGACCATGTTTGATACAGCAGCCTGCCGGCGGTGAAGCGAGCTCCGGGTTGAGTTTGGATGTGAGACTTGAGACTCAGATCTTGACGTTCTCGACATGGGCATCGTGGGCAATGCGGTATTCTTCGGACGAACCACTACCACCATCCAGATTGGGCAACACCAACAAACCTGCCATGAATCGTATCGCGCTTAGAGTTGTACAGATTGACCGATCCCAGCACAAGGGGGGCTGAATGGATTCAAAGATGTCAGATAGCTACGTAAGCGAGGCAGCTGTGTTTCGTGATCTTGCTGCAGCCTCGCGGAAGGGTTACGCTTATTCTGGGGAACGGCCAATATCACGGCCGGAGTAATCTTCCTGATGTTGAAGTATTGTGCGCGGAGGTGAGGTAGATTTCGTGGTTTCGTTGCCGTTTGCGCGGCTGGGCTGGTTGGTTGGGGATGGATGGATTTAGGGTCAAACGCCGAGACCACGGTACGGCGGCCTCCCGGTGATGTCGGGGGCCCTGTTTTGTCGTGCTGCTGTCTCCGCTCTGCGTGTTGTGTGTGTTTTTGGTTTTCTCCGCGAGGTGGGCAGCACTTTGCGTGGGGGTTGTTCTTTTGAACATTGGCGGGCAGATCTGACATGTGCCATCTATATTGCTTGACAGGCGGGGGTCACAGGTTTACTTGGGCTGTGGTGATGGTGCTTTGGATGCGGCCCAATTATATGTGCGGTGGGTGTTGGTTTGGTGAGTAGCTGAGGCGTGTGGTGGTTTTGTGTGAGTGCGATGCGATCGATGTGACGGTAGCATACGGTAAGGTAGGGTGGTGTGTGTGACTACTTGTTGACAACGTTTTGTCAGGTGAAATGAAGGTTGCTTAGGTATGAGCCTACGTATCCTTCGTGTGCAGGCGAGTTGCTTGACAAATTGGTCCGTTTTCGTATTACATATGGGATCAGAACAATAAATGTGCATAGCGTTCTTAAGATAACGTCTCATGATGGCATTTTCGACTTAATGTCGACATGATGAATCTGGCCTGCGTTCGACTTTCATTCGAGGCTTTTTGACGTCACTTTGGTCACGAATATCAAAGTGTTCAAATCAAGTCCATTTTTTTACTCCCATAGTCTCTCTGGATCTGAGCTTGTTAGCGAGGTTGACATTAGATCGAGACGGGTTGGTTGCTTTCCAATCAAATTGTCCCTGCGCAAGTTACACGTGGTCGCAGGAAAGAAATGGTATAAAATCGGCCTTAATGCAGAAGCTCTGCAGATTGAAAACTTCTCAGATGAAAACGAGCTCCGCGTGATATGCTTCTCGTTCAACGTCACGCTCGTGACTACAACTTGTAGAACCACCTGCCACACACAGAGACTGGTGGAGCTCGGCCGAATCGGGGAAGGACGGCCAACAGCGCACGGACCAGAACCTCAACTGCCCCCGCGGTCCTCCCCCTGTCGGAGGTTTAGACAGCGGGACACCGACGTCCCCACTGATTGTTTAACTGGACGGCGTGCATCCCACCGCGTGGTACCTTACCTTACCTTGCTGAACCTTGGATGGTGACCTAATCGCACCCGTGATTGCTTCGCAGCTACGAAGCAACTTCACCGCGCAACTTCACCGCGCAACCTTCGACTGCAGTTCCGACCGAGACCTGAACGAAACCAACGAACCAACCCCGGGAGTCTAATGCCAACACGCATTACCCATCTGGCTGTTCCAACATGACAAGCTCCCGCAGCGACGAACAAGCAGTCGAATAGGTATCGTAGCTCTGGAGCTACTGCTGACCCGAGATGGGTCAAGGCTTCTCTCTCGCAACGCCCTCCGCGGGCTCGGCGGGCATCGACATTCCCGAGCTCTCCGATCTCGTGTATGAGAAGAGCATCGGCAATGCGCGCTTCATGAAGAGCATCCGCGCCAGGCACCATGATGGGGTCGCCCTGGTCAAGGTCTTGGTGAAGCCATACACCCCGATGCCGCTGGAGAAGTACAAGCGCGATATTGAAAGTGAGTGACCGGTCGCCGTTCGCTCGACGCTAAGCTTCATGGCTGACCTGATACAGAGCAGCGCACTGCTCTGGCCGATGTGCCCAACGCCTTGGGCTTCCAACGCATCGTCGAAACCGAGACGAACGGTTACCTCGTCCGACAGTTCCTTTACAACTCCCTATACGATCGAATGAGCACCCGCCCGTTTCTGGAAGACATCGAGAAGAAATGGCTGGCCTTCCAGCTGCTTTGCGCCTTGCGCGACTGCCACGCACGAGACATCTACCATGGCGATATCAAGACCGAGAACACGCTGGTGACGTCGTGGAACTGGCTCTACTTGTCCGACTTCTCCTCCCCTTTCAAACCTATCATGCTTCCGGATGATAACCCCGGGGATTTCTCATACTATTTTGATACCTCTGGGAGGCGAACGTGCTACGTCGCCCCGGAACGATTCGTCCCGGCCGACGAGGTTGACAGCAAGGACGCGAAGCTCACGTGGGCCATGGATGTCTTCAGCGCCGGCTGCGTCATTGCAGAAATGTTTCTTGAGTCGCCGATCTTCACGCTCAGCCAGCTGTATAAGTATCGCAAGGGCGAGTACGATCCGGTCATCTCCCAGATCAGTCGCATTCCAGACAAGGACTTGCGCGACATGATCTCGCACATGATTCAACTAGATCCGGAGCGGCGATATTCGGCAGAGCAGTACTTGGATTTCTGGAAGAAGAAGGTGTTCCCCGAGTACTTTTACAACTTTCTCCATCAATACATGGAGCTCATCACAGACCCGTCCTCTGGAAACAACCCCATCTCTGGTGCGACAAGGAATTTGGGCGAGGCCGACGACCGCATCGACCGTGTCTTCCTCGACTTTGATAAGATCTCCTACTTTCTTGGCTACCAGAACGAAAAGCGCTCAACGCAGATTGAGTCCTTAGCCGGGAAACTTGGACTGGGCCATTTCCCGATACGCCTCAACATACCCAACCACGAAAATTACATCACGGGGGCTTCAGATCCTCCAGAAGACGACGGGACACTCATATTCTTGACGCTGATCGTTTCATCTCTCCGAAATACGGCGAGAGCGGCGTCAAAGATCAGAGCCTGCGATGTTTTGCTTGCCTTTTCCGAGAGAATCACGGACGAAGCAAAGCTGGATCGAGTACTGCCATACCTCATGACGCTTCTTAATGATAAGTCCGATCTTGTGGTTATCGCGGGTCTTCGCTCCGTCACCCAGCTTCTGCAACTCGTGCGGGTCGTCTCTCCTGTCAACTCACACATTTTCGTCGAGTACATCCTGCCTAGGTTGCAGGGCGCCATCGTCGCAAATGCCAACATACCAAGCCCGTTAGTGAGAGCCACCTATGCATCATGTTTGGGGAGTCTTGCAAACACTGCCGCACGATTCCTGGAGTTGGCAGCGACATTGAAGGCGGATGGCACCCTGACTGTCGCCGACCCCGAGCTTGAACCTGGAATCGAGGCTGAGGCTGCCTTTGATGGCCTCTTCGACGATGCGCAAAGGGAGCTCTATGAGATGTTCGAGCTACACACAAAAGCCCTGGTTGAGGACCCAGATGTGTCTGTTCGCAGAGCATTTTTGACCTCAGTGCCCAATCTGTGCCTGTTTTTCGGCCCAGCGGAGGCAAATGATATTCTTCTCACACATCTCAACACCTACTTGAACGACCGCGACTGGATGCTGAAGTGCGCCTTCTTCGAGACTATAGTCAGCATCGCTAGTCTGGTGGGCAGCGTCAGTCTGGAGGAGTTCATGCTACCTCTCATGGTTCAGGCTCTGACTGATCCAGAAGAATTCGTCGTCCAGGCGGCTCTCCATTCTTTAGCACAACTGGCAAGGCTGGGCCTGCTTTCAAAGACGAAGATGTGGGAGCTTATCGATGTGGTCGTACGCTTTACGATGCATCCGAACGTCTGGATCCGAGAATCCGCCACAGAGTTTCTATCTGAAGCCACGCGCTTTCTTTCTCCGGCAGATGTCAGGTGTATCGTCTTTCCCATGGTAAAGCAATACCTCAAAACGGGAATGGTGCCCGAGTTTGCCGAGCTCGCACTCCTGGACGCTCTGAAGCGACCCATGTCAAGAGCTGTCTTCGACCAGGCCTTGATGTGGGCGCTTAAAACGGATAAGGGCGTATTCTGGAAATTATCGCAGCAAATTCGATCGTTCTCTTATGGGT
Organism: Colletotrichum sp. SAR 10_65; assembly: GCA_025328335.1. Classification (NCBI taxonomy): domain Eukaryota; kingdom Fungi; phylum Ascomycota; class Sordariomycetes; order Glomerellales; family Glomerellaceae; genus Colletotrichum; species Colletotrichum sp. SAR 10_65. Next base: position 7,861 of record JAKMWQ010000395.1, read on the forward strand.
CCCTCCCGAAGACCATCACTGGTCGAGCGTCTAAGGACACGCTGAGCAAGGTTTCGAGAAATGACGAGGACGAGCAGTGGCTTGACCGACTGCGAAACCTCGGGCTCGGACCAGATGATGAGTTCAAGCTCCTTGCGTTACGGGAGTTCATCTACCGTGTTAGCAAGATGAAATCAAGAGACGGCGTCGATCGAGACCCAGCCAAGTTGAACGAGGTAATCTCCCTGAAGAGCCTCGGCCTCACACCGCAGACAGTCTTCTTCGACGAGGAGCCGCTGCAGCAGTCTACATTCCAACCCGATGTAGATCAAAAGGGCCCTTACACAATCGCCGACGCTCTCTTGGACGCTTCCATGACCATCGACGATTCCACAGGCAAACGGAAGTTTGCCGCCCTCAATAGTCTGCGTACGCGCGTGGTGGAAGACCAAGGCTCTTCATCACGGGACGTATCGCGCGTCAGATCAATTGACCCATCGAGACGCTCGTCAACCGGCCAAGGCAAGCTCACAGTAGGAAGCCCGACGGATGACAGCGCTTCGGTTCACGATCAGCCTTACGCAATCCGGAGGGCAATCCGACATCAGTCGAGCGCCTTGAGCTTGCTGGATCGTAAGGATGGCAACAAAAGCATACCTGAGACTGGCATGTCTGGCACCAACGCTTTCGGGGAAGTGGAGGGACCTTTTGCCCAAGCGCCACTTGTCCGGCCCGACATGCAGGATCGCCGGACCAGTACTACTAGCGTCGTAACGAAGTTGAGGCCGAATCACTCGTATGAGGGATCTGACCCTAGCATTCTCAAGATGCTAGATTCGATGTACCAAGACAACTACCCCCACGACATTGCCGAATTTGGGCCTATGGTCACTCCCATTACTCGTCGCAAGCCAAACCGGTCTGTTGGCCAGTCTGGTGATGACCCCTGGCGACCAACTGGCCGCATGGTTGCTACTTTTGCAGAGCACACCGGTGCGATCAACCGCATCGTGGCGTCTCCAGACCATGTGTTCTTCGTTACCGGTGGCGATGATGGTAATGTCAAGGTCTGGGATAGTGCCCGGCTTGAGAAGAACATCACGCACCGGTCGAGACAGACACATAAGCACGCGGAAGGAGCTAGAGTTCTTGCGTTGTGCTTCATCGAGAACACGCATTGCTTCATCAGCTGTGCAAGCGACGGCAGTGTACACATTGTCAAGGTCGAGACTGTATCGGCCAGCGGAGTACTGCGGTACGGGAAATTACGTCTTCTCCGAGAGTATCAGCTACCCAAGGATGAACACGCCGTATGGTGTGAGCACTTTAAGATCGACAGTACCTCAGTTCTGCTGCTGGCGACAAACCGGTCGCGCATACTAGGCATTGACCTTCGGACGATGAATTTGCTGTACACGCTAGAGAACCCCGTTCATCATGGGACTCCTACGTGCTTCTGCGTGGATCGCAAGAGAAACTGGCTGTGCGTAGGAACTACACATGGCGTTCTCGACCTCTGGGACTTGAGATTCCGCATGAGGCTCAAGGGCTGGGGTGTACCCGGCAAGAGTTCGATCTACCGGTTGTGTATACATCCTAGCAAGGGACGAGGTAAATGGGTCTGTGTCGCTGGCGGGACGGGTCAAGGTGAAGTTACAGTTTGGGATCTTGAACGCACAATTTGCAGAGAGATCTACCGGGTCGGTGGCAACAAGGAAGGGCCAAAGGGATACGAGCCATGGGAAGTGGACGAAGACAAGCCTGAGGGCATGCTGGGCCGGTTTGCGACCAACATCGAGACGAGCGGAAGTGGAAACGCGGACCGCGGTGTTCGTGCCATGATCGCAGGCACAGGCGCCACCGACGACTCGCGAGATGTGCGACATGCCTTCATCGTCACCGGCGGATCAGACAAGAAGCTCAGGTTCTGGGATCTTTCCCGCATCGAAAGCTCTACGGTCTACAGCGGATTGCAAGTTGACGACCCAAGGCCCACGTTTGCGGCTTCTCACCCGACAACATCCATGACTCTGAACACGGAAAGGATTCCAAGGCAGAATGCGACAGCATCCAACGCGGCGGGCGGAACGAAGGGGAAGGTCACCGGCGGACGACCAACGCGCTCTACAGTTATATCTCTTCAACATCAGCAGCTGCTGCGATCTCACTTGGATTCGATTATGGATGTGGCGCTGCTGGAGTTGCCTTACAGCATGACTCTGTCAGTGGACAGGTCTGGGGTGGTTTTTGTTTTTTCGTGATGGTACATGCGAGGGCGTTAACTTGGGATCATTGGCATAGATACCTTAAAATACATAATGAATATGAGATAGAATGTTTTCTTCACATCTTAGGTACCTTCAGAGGACGGGAAGGCGATGTTATTACAGGCACTGTGCGACAGCGGCTGTTTGGCGGGGTCTTACTGTGTACGTACTCCAGATGAACACTGTACGCCCAGGCGGGGATGATAGCTCTTATCAGACGGCCGGCCAAATTTTGTGGATAGCCGCCTCGTCGACCGCCAACTTTTCAGCCTTGCCTGCTCGTCACGACACCCACGCGACAACCCAATTGCGACGGCGCAAAAACACCTGCGCATTTCGAACACACGACGGCGATTCCTCTGTATACGACGACAAATTATCGCGCCGTACCCAAACCGAATTCTTCGCAACAGCGCCACACACTCAAAAACCACCCATCATAACCCCGAGGTAACAACAGCCCAAGATGAGGCTCACGGCGGAGCTCATCAGGGACTCGCTTTCCTACCTGAACCCGCTCAAGGAGCGTGAGCTAGATCTCCGAGGTGCGTGAAAAGAGCAGATGCTACACTACTCATGATAAATGAGCTATAGAGGAACAGAATTGATAGCGGGGCCCGGATGAGGGTTTGTGTAGGACATCGAATCCCGGCGATTGAGAATTTGGGTGTTGCTGGAGTGAGTTCTTTCCTTTTCCCTCCTCCCTTCCCAAAGGGCGGGTGCGTTTCCTGTCTACGGAGGCTGCAACCCGACGACTAGCGGATCTGTCTCGCTGACTTTTGCGGAAAACAGCCCCACGACTCCATCGACTTCACAGACAACGACATCCAGGTGCTGGGCAACTTCCCGCTGTCGCCGCGCATCTCGACGCTGCTGCTGGCGCGCAACCGCGTGTCGAGCATACAGCCGACGCTGCCCAACGCGATCCCGAACCTGCAGCAGCTGGTGCTCGCGGCGAACAACCTGGCGGAGCTGGCGGACCTGGACGCGCTGGCCGGCTTCAAGCGGCTGACGCACCTGGTGCTGGCGGACAACCCGGTCACGAAGAGGGAGAACTACCGGTACTGGGTCGTGTGGCGGTGTCCGACGGTGCGGTTCCTGGACTACGGCAAGGTCAAGGAGGCGGAGAGGGAGAAGGCGAGGGAGCTGTTTGGCACGGCAGCGGAGCCTTCTGCTTTGGCTTCCAAGGTATGTCTCTTCTTCTATTTCTCTCTCGAGCATTCAAAGAACAGAAAGACTAATGTGGAGGATTCGCTTTACGGCAGATCATGGGCATCAAGTCCAAGACGCTCGAGGTTTCCGCGGCGAACGGCGCGGCGGCCCCGTCGAAGCTCTCGAGGATAAAGCTCACGGACAAGGAGAAGGAGCGGCTGAAGGAGATGATCAAGAAGGCGGACAGTTTGCAGGAGATTATCCGTCTGGAGAAGATGTTGACGGAGGGGACCATCCCTGCGGGAGTGCACCTGGACGGAGATGCTACCATGGAGGGTTGAGCTGGAGGAAAGGTCACAGGCGAGATGATGCTTTTTTATTCTCATGGACTGGCGTTATTACGAACAAAAAGAGAGGTTTCAGTTTCACTTTGATGCGGATCCGTGCTATGGATGCAGAAAAAGAGAAAAAAGGTCGATTTGGTATTCGTACACTTCGTTAAGAGGCTATGTGCTACCTAATTTGATGGTGCTGGGGGTGTGTGGTTATGTTGTGATTTTGGTCTGATTAATCCTAAAAGACCCCTTTGACCATTACTTCGGCAGATGATCAGGGGGTCCATGTCCTTGAGGCAGGCAAGAAACGGTTTCAACCTGTCATGTCGACGTCGCCGTCAGCCTGGCGGGCCTCGGCCTCAAGCTGGGCGTTGGGGTCGTCATCCTGCATAGCAGCAGCGGCGGCAGCGGGGCCAGCAGCGGTGCCGTTGACGCCGTTGGTGGTGGACTGACGCTTCTTAGGTTCCGAGTCGGCCTTTCTGGGGTTCGCGCGGGAGATTGCGGCTTGGTCCTTGATCTTCTTGTAGGGGATAGTCTTTGGGATGACGTCCTCGAGGAATTCGAGGTTGTCGTGATGGTTGACGGCGTTTGCTACAGGGGCGGCGGCTTTAGTTTCGTCTTTCTCTGTGAGAAAAGGGGACAGGAAGAGAAGAAGCTTACCGAGATCCTTGTATTGGACGTTGCGGCGGGGTTTGCGGTCCATCTTGGCCATGTTCTGGCCCTCGTTGGCGAGGTATTGGATGAACATCTCCTGTGAGACTTGTGAGTGAGGGTTCGCTCTGGAGAAGAGGGGGAATTTACTGTTGCGAGTGTGATGACGAAGGCGGCATTGTTAGAGCAGATGCCAATGTCTGGGTCTGTGGCGATGATCTTCTTTACGCGGGCCACTGTACGATTGTTAGGTGGACTGGTTCGAGGAGAGTGTAGTGAGAGGGCAGCATACGAGGCAGAGCCGGCTGGCCTGTTACCTCCTTCCTTGGAGGAATGGCGTTGGTGTTGTAAGGCATCTTTGATAGATGGGTGTGAAGACTGATCGTGTGAGAGGTTGGAGGACTTGAGTCTGTATGAGAGTCAGTGAGAGACTCTTAGCTGTGGTATAGAAGCGATGATCTGAGTGACAATGCCTCAAGCCGGAAGTGAGATCTTAGGCCACACTTCCCGAAGCTTTTATAAGTAGATCCCAGACGGTTGATTTAAATGAAAACGCCTCAAAAAAGTTGCTCGTGAGGGCATCGGCCCGATATTGGTATCTTCGCAGCTGCTGAGGCCGGATGGGGGGAAATTGAATAGGAGTTACCAACCTGTTCCAAGACTCGGTGTCTATGCCTGCCGAGGATGGCGAGGCAAAAGGGGGCTTGATCGGGCTTGAGATCTCTTGTGCAGTCAATCAATGATGATATTGTACCCTCAAGTGTCCGAATTCTCTGTGTTCGAGGCAGCCGTCGTGGTAGAGTCGTCGAATTCGTTGTTGAGTGAGATGTCTTCGCCAAGGTGGTCGTCAAGGAGAGGCTCACTTTTGATAGAGTCGCGCCAAAAAAAGGCCAGTGAGACGCGACCACTGACAACGCGCTGGTTTGAACCGCTGCCCGCAGCCAAGCCGCAAAGCTTAAGCACCAATTGCAGGGGGGACCCAGTCGACCCAGTCAACCCCAGCCTACCATCATTGGAACCCCCCCCCATCCCCGGCGCCGGTTCCAGCGCAACCACCAGCAGCATCGCCCGCAACCTGCATTGGGGATTCCCCAGAGATCAGCAAGCTCAGGACAGACTACAGATACCGATCGCAAACTACCTACACCAGGACCCCTTCCCTGTCGAATCATCACCGAACCGAAGAAGCATCCCCACGGGCGACATTCGAACGAGGGCACAGGTCGCCCAGAAGAATAACCACCTTGCGCCGAATTTGCCTCGCTGTCGCGAACATGAGCAGTGCGCCGCCGCCGCTGCCCAGCCGACAATGACTTCACGAACCACATCCTTCTCCCACAGCCCGCACCGGCTCCCGCGCCCTTCCATCACATCGAGGCTCTCGTTTGCCGTGTCGAACGCGGAGCAGAGCGACGATGACGAAGAGCAAAACGAGGCAGGCGAGGCCGCCCCCGGCCCGCGGCAGCAGCAGCAGCAGATCGAGGAGGAGATCGCCGAGATCAAGCGCTACGAGGACTTCACCACCATAGATTGGGTTCAGGATGCCGCCCGAGAGCAGGCGAGGAGGAAACTGCGACGCCGGCGACGCGCGGGCATGCTCGACACCGGCCAGGCTGGGTGGAAGTACCGGCTGCGCGAGAGCTACGACGCTGCGCAGGGCTGGCTCGTGGTTACTCTGATAGGCATCACGATCGGCCTCAACGCTGCCTTCCTCAACATCATCACCGAGTGGCTCTCGGACATCAAGATGGGCTACTGCACGACGGCCTTCTACCTGAATGAGAACTTCTGCTGCTGGGGCGAGGACAACGGTTGCGCCGAGTGGCACAAGTGGACGGGCTTCGGCCCCGTCAACTACCTTCTCTACATCATCTTCGGCACGGTTTTTGCGTTCACGTCGGCGACACTCGTCAAGTCTTTTGCTCCGTATGCGGCGGGCTCGGGCATATCGGAGATCAAGTGCATCATCGCAGGCTTCGTCATGAAGGGGTTCTTGGGGTTCTGGACCCTCCTGATCAAGTCCGTCTGTCTGCCTTTGGCCATCGCATCTGGTCTGTCGGTCGGAAAGGAAGGGCCCAGCGTGCACTACGCCGTGTGTACCGGAAACGTTATCTCGCGATTGTTTGACAAATACCGTCGCAACGCCGCCAAGACCCGTGAGATCCTGAGTGCTTGCGCCGCGGCGGGTGTCGCCGTCGCCTTCGGCAGTCCCATTGGTGGAGTGCTCTTCTCTCTGGAGGAGATGTCGAGCTACTTTCCATTGAAGACGCTCTGGCGCAGTTACTTTTGTGCCTTGGTAGCGACAGCTGTCCTTGCGGCCATGAACCCCTTTAGGACGGGACAGCTTGTCATGTTCCAGGTTCACTATGACCGCTCTTGGCACTTTTTCGAGGTGGTATTCTACATTATTTTGGGAATATTTGGCGGTCTCTACGGTGCTTTTGTCATCAAGTGGAATCTGCGGGCTCAGGCTTTCAGGAAGAAGTACCTCACCAAATACGCCATCGCCGAGGCGACGATTCTGGCTGCCGCGACGGCAATTATTTGCTACCCCAATGTGTTTCTCAGGATCGACATGACGGAAAGCATGGAGATCTTGTTCCTAGAGTGCGAAGGCGGCGAAGACTACCACGGCTTATGCGAGCCGGACAAGAAGCTTTCCAACATCCTGTCGCTGGCTCTGGCAACGATTCTGAGGGTTCTCCTCGTCATCATCTCATATGGCTGCAAAGTGCCTGCTGGAATTTTCGTCCCGTCAATGGCCGTCGGCGCTTCATTCGGACGAACAGTGGGCATTATTGTCCAGGCGATCCATGAAGCGAACCCCACGAGCGCCTTCTTCGCAGCTTGCAAGCCAGACGAGCCTTGCATTACCCCTGGCACGTACGCTTTCCTCGGCGCAGCTGCAGCGCTCAGTGGCATCATGCACATATATGTATCCGTCGTGGTCATCATGTTCGAGCTCACAGGAGCCCTGACCTACATTCTCCCGACCATGATCGTTGTCGGCGTGACAAAGATCGTCAGCGAGCTCTTCGGCAAAGGCGGCATCGCCGACAGGATGATCTGGTTCAGTGGTTTCCCCTTTTTAGACAACAAGGAAGAACACAACTTTGGCGTCCCCGTATCAGAGGTCATGCGCACCGAAGTCACGTCTCTACCGGTCAATGGCATGTCCTTCGCACAGCTTGAACGTCTGCTGAAAGACGACAAATATCAAGGCTTCCCCATCGTCGAGGACGAAACCTCAAAGATTCTGGTCGGCTACATTGGCCGCACCGAGCTGCGCTACGCCATCGATCGTATTAGACGTGAGAGGTCCATCAGCCAAGACGCAATGTGCAGCTTTTCGCCCCCTCCAGCGTCAATGACCCCGGTAACACCAACCGTCGCCGTCTTCCCCAGCTACATGTCCACCTCGTCCGTCGACTTCAGCCGCTACATCGACACCACGCCCGTCACGGCGCACCCCCGTCTCCCTCTCGAGACGGTGATGGAGCTTTTCCGCAAGATTGGCCCGCGCGTCGTGCTCATCGAGTACCACGGCCGCCTGTCGGGCCTCGTGACGGTCAAGGACTGCCTCAAGTACCAGTTCACGGCAGAGCATGCCGAGAACCCGCGTGACGACTCGGCGCTCGCCGAGAGCCAGGAGAAGCTGTGGAGCGCGATGCGTCGCGCTGCCGGATGGGTGTCGGATAAGGTGGCGCTGGCCTCGGGAGGCAGGGTGAGGTTGTCGTCGTTTGACGAGCGGAGGTCACCAGGGGCCCGGCCGCTCGGAGCGCAGATTCTCGACGGGGATGAAGACGATGCTGATGACGGCGCGCTGGAGCTTGAGAACCGGTGATTTTGTGGTTATGTACGATGTTGATGGGTCATGGGGAAATGTGTACGGATGGCGTTATGGGCATTTACAAGGTCGGCTTTGGGCTTAAGACGAATAGATAGATTGCGGCAGGCGGCTGCGAATGTCACGTGTTTTCTTACTTTTTGGTCGTTATATCTTGCGAGGGATATCTTGGAATGTGATATGTTAACATTCGCAGCTCCGTTGTCCGCAGCCTCTGTGGTGATGGAGTTGTAGTCTCACCTAGGAGAGGGCAAGACATGCTCTCAGCGGTCGGGTGTGGATGTCACTTGTGTGATTTCGTACTGCTAATATCGTGGTAGAAGGAAGGAAGGCAGGTACTCTATCTACTTCACCTTGTGGACCCCTCCGGTCCCGAACAATGGAAGGAGCACACCCACCTTTGCTACCTACCTCCTGCCCATCCATGTCACCTGTCTGGCTCGCCCACAAGACAAAGGGTTATAGACGTCGGAGCCGTCCTCACTTTCGGTTCCCCAGAGACAACTAGCACGCAGTGCCTCTGGGGCGTGCATGGCTGAACACGTTAAACTCGGAGTGCAAAATCCTCGGATTTTCATAGGATCGAAACCCAGGGCCCTGGGTTCGATCTGAACTTTTTGACCCTTTTTTTGGTCTTCTTTTTTGTCAGCATCTGGTTTTTGTTGATGTTTTGCAGCACACATCCATCACACTATACATAAATAGTGTACCTAAGGGATTTGTTAAGAATATGCTGACCCCTGTTTTCCGATCAAGCGGTTGCAGTGTTCTTCTGGTGACCCAGTTCAGTATCACGATATAACACGGGGAAGGGAGGCAATATATCTACTTCCCCTTTTCAGTTGAGTACAACTCTTGGTTCAGTTACCTCTTCTGCCCGAGCACAATTTGAACACGCCACCTTACTGACAAAGTAGTACGTTAGTTCGGGTATGGGTCGTGATTTCCTGCTCTTGCGTGTGGTGAAATTGGTTGAGTACTATCCGCGACGTCATAGGCCTTGAGTTGAGCATTGTGACCTTGGGCAGCCGACGGTTTTTTACTGATGCTACTTTAACCTAGCATGATCACCGACCAGTCCTGAAGTTACATCTTACGGGATGCTACCTTGCATCGCCCTGTATATTCAAGGGTATCGTCTATATGATGTTTTCTTGTACATATCATCCAACATGAACACTTTCCAAATGCACCTCTCTCCCTTCTTTGTCTTTACGTGGCCGTCAAGCGCGGTGTTCATGAGCCGAAAGGTCTCCCAGGTCAACAATGTCCTCGTCCTCGGACTCATCTTTATCCTCCTCGGCACCGTCTGCCGGGGCAAGGCCGGGCTGTTGGGGCAGAGGCGCGTAGTCGGCGGACTTGTCCGCGGCAGTCTCATCCTTGCGGCCGATGATGACGTTTCCGGCGACCAGGAGGGCCGCGCCGAGCCACCAGAGCGGCGGCAGGGACTCAGAGAAGATGGCGAGGCCGAGGAGGGCGGTGATGACGAAGTTTGACGAGGTGTTCATAATGGACACTTGAGTGGTGGAGCTGCCCTTGGCGAGGGCTTTTGTGAAGAGAGTCCACATCTGCGACGGGTTAGGTCCTTGCTTACGTGCTGGAGAGGGTTGAGAGACTTACGATGCCATTGAAGACGAGGTTGAGGCCGAAGAACACCTGAGGCGAATCAGTAATTGCGATGAGATGAATTGAGGGATCACCCTTACGGCTCGCAGGACAACCTCGAATGCACCTTCGATGTCCGAGAGGTGGAGGAAGTTGGAGATGGCTTGCGAAATTGTCGTTGTGAGTTCCGTTGTGGTCCTAGTTTGATTATGAGTGAGACATTCAACAAAGAGGCTTGTTCCTGTTCTTTGACATGCTCAAACGCTAGTTGAAACAATGTAGACATGACGAAAATTTGAGAAAACAAGTAAAGACAAAATTTGATGAAGAACTTTTGCGACCACAACAATTATCATTGATAACCCGTGAATGAGAATGAGTGTCGTGGGTTCTTGGCATGACATTCCCGATTGAGCCGCGGAGGGGTTCCGCAAATGACAAGGTGAGCAACTCACAGCTTCGCAAAGACGCCGTTGAAGGCCGCGCAAGCACCGCTCGCAACGGCGAGCACGATCCACTGGTTCCGGCGTGCCCAGGCCATCTTGCTCTCGTCGCCTTGGTCGTTGTCGTCGTCTTCTGCGTCGGTCGGCGGCTGGCTGTGCTCGTCGTCCTCGTGGCGCGGGAGCAGCGGGCGGCGCTCGTTGTCCAGGGACGTCGTCTTCGCGGCGGCCATGGTGGGTATCTGGTCCTTTTGAGCGCGGTCGGGGTCGGCGGATGCTGCGGCGGGTTGTCTTTGGCGGAGCATTATGTGGAGAGGAAAGGAAGGAGGGAAGTTTGGGTGGTGATGACCCCTGCCGATGTTGCTGGGGTGGTGGCCGTGGTGGTGGTGGTGCGCTTGGCGATGCCGTGTGTGGGAGGATGAGGTAAGGCAAGGACAGCAGAGCGCCGGGCTGTGCTGCGGTCAGTGTTGAGGAGGTGCAGGTGCGCTAGCTGAGGTACTGTGTGAGCGAGGACGAGTGAGTGAACGGCGCACTTCAAGCCGTGTGTGAGAGAGTCCGACGGGAAGATGGGGATGGGATGGACAGAGCTGGCGGCGGGCGGGCGCTTGGGAAGTCTGTGACAGGCGGCGCGGCTTGTCTCAATGGGTGGTGGTGGTGGTGGTGGCAGATAGGGGTGAGATCTTGCTGCTGGTGGTCTCCAGCTTCCGGACTAGGGGAATCCCCGTTGAAGAGAAAACGTGCGATGGGTGTTTGTGGTTAGTCAGCATCGATGTCCACGCCCAAATGATCCATCCTCGTGAATGACTTTGAGTATTTGTGATGACAAGACTGCTAACCGCCGGCTTGCTTTCGACTACGCTACTACTCGCCCTGCTCTCGCTTCCGCTGCGAGGAAATGGCAACTGCGTCTCTGGTCCGATTTATGCCAATAGCCGGGATTAGAAAATACCCTTGTCACCACCGCAAGGTACGTACCTCTTACACACTTATTTAACCAACACAGTCCCTCGAACTAAGGCACCTACATCACCTTGGACCTGCAGCAGAACCAACTTCATTCTGGATATGTTCAACTGTTCGTCGAAAGCGTGACCAAAAAGACATTTCTAAACTTCTCAATCGCCTGAGTCACCATGTCACGAGGCAACCGTGACAACTTCGACGCCCGGACGCTCGAAGAGCTGCCAAGTCAACCGGGCGGCTACCAAAGAGATATCTTTTCCCGAATCTGCCTCAACATGATCAGAACCGGCTATCACAAGTGGGGATTTGTGATCTACCGCTGCACATACGACGATGGCGAGCTTTGGAACCGCTATCTGGCGCAGCTCAAGCAGTCCTGCCATGAGGAGCTTGTCAAGGGCCGTCGAGCTGAGTTGCTGGAGAAGTACCTCGACTGGGTCATCATCGAAGACCGCGACAAATTGGAGAATGCCTCGAGATCAGACGTCAGACGACATTTTGATGGCTGGGTCTCCGAACAGGGTCTTGTTAAGCCCCCGCCTCGTGTTATTGAGCAGCCAGATGTTACCAAACTTCCCCGCTTTCGCTTTTGTCTCTACGTTGACAGGCAGTGCCTCGAAACTGTGATTCAGTTCCAAGAGGCAGACACTGGCGACCGGTTTTTCAGAAGTCGCCTACCACCCATGGTCATCACCGTCATCGATCGCTGCTGGACTTCGGACCGCACTCAGGGCAATGTCACTATGAACGATGGTGGCTACCCCGCCATTGACGGTTGCGATCGCAAGTACGTTGGATGGGAATACTTCAACACAGTATTCGTCGCATCAGTGTACAACGACCTGCATGGAGAGCTGGATGACTATGAATCTTATCAGCGGCCGCCAGCCATCTACCCTCTCGGCAAGAAGTCGATGCCCAGTTGAGCTATGGCACTCAGTCGGGAAGTATGGGAAGGAGCCGTTTGGAGGCCAACATATCAGGTTTGAGTCAAGCCAGGCTTCTCTATGTATTCTATGTCTGTCTTGGGAAGGAGGGTGAAGCTCTTTCAATGCCGTGCAATATTACTTCACCTTTTCGGCGGCTTGATATCGCCTCTCCGGTTTAGCAAGCGCGCCACTCTAGCCCTGATAGAAAATTCATTCGGAGGTGCTCTCCCGGCTTGACTTAGAGCGTCAAGGTCTTGCAATATGAGGTCCAGCATTTCGTCCACCCAGCCCCTAGTTCTTTCTGCCGCATCGTTGTACCAGTTTTCGTCAAACTCCATGAGAATATCACGCATTCTGGCAAAAGCTGGGACGAGTCGCCCGATGAGACCGCTTCCGTCGATCAAGTTATTACGGTTGGTGCTGACAGTTGGGAGCGCGTCAGGATGGTTCAAATAGTTCCATACTCCAATCGCCTTGAATGGGAAAGTAACCGTTAGTGTCACACTCCAAACTTGTTTGGGGGGCCTTGGGCGCGATTTGACTTACTCTCGCAATGTTGTCGAACATCGTCTCTTCCGCCTGCGTATCCCCACTCAACGCATCATCTCGCAGTCCTGCCATTACAACGTCGTTGACCGGCCTCATTTCTCTATTGAAGATTCTGCCTTTCATCTGGTTCAGTCGGCGTTCGCAGAGGAGTAGAGGCTTCCTGTTCCCTTGCGAGCCGAAAAAGTCCATGATGAAGTCGTTGATAGAGTTTATGCATCTACTAGTACCCTGAGTAGGGAAAGTTCCAAAAGGGAACGGCGCGTCCCACCAATACTCGATATCGTTGGGGTCGATGAAGCCGTTGACTGTCCTCGAGAGGTCTGGGAGCTCACCAGTGCCCAGTGTGTGCAGAAAGTCCGCCATGAATTGCAGCTGGAACATCTGTCAGCAACTTTCTTTGACAAAGAGCATTGCGAGATTGAAGCAACTTACATCGGGATTATGTTCAGTGTCATATGCTGCCGAAATCTGTTTTTTTGTGAAAGTCTTTCGGTCCTTTACTATAACATCCACATTTCCACACCCAGGTGCCAACCTGTGAAGTTACGTATGTCAGTCTTGCTCATAGTGCCAAAGTGCATCTGAATCATTCTGATGGCGCCATGCTTTGATGTCTATTGATGTTGCAGGCAAAGTCAAGAACGATGCCAAAGACCCGAGTAGACCATCAGATCAGAACAAAAATACAAGACCTGTGAAATCAAATACGGACCAATCGGAAAGTTCACTTACTCAAATATGTCGTCTGACGCCGGGTCGCCTCGTGTGTTCGAATGGAGTGTGCCCGACCCAGGATATGCCCTGGCTATGATGATGATCTCAATGAGATTTTGAATGATATCTTCGATGACCGCTTGGTAGGTTCTTCTCCGTTTCGCTCTCTTTCCGAGAAGGGATCCGTCTTCGAGCGTTAGAAGAGACAAGGCATCATACTGAGCCAAGGCTCCTTCGTCTCGGCGAAGTTCATCGTGATCATCGCACGTGTCTTCGTCGGTATCATCATCCTCGGCCCACTCATCCAGAGCACAGTCGCCGATGAGTATAGTGCAATACGGGTTGGGGCATACTCCATTGCCAAATACGGCCTCCTCCGGTGTGCAACAGAGCGACTTCTTCCTCCACCCTCGTTTATTGTCAGCTTCGGTACACAGCAGTTTTTGGACCGCACACTCACAGGAGCAAAGGTTGCCGTCTCCGCCACCCTGATCCAATATCAGGGTGACTTCCTTGTTGTTGCAGGTGTTGTCTGCGCAGTCACCTTGTCCAACCCAATGGCAGTTGGAAAAGGGAGGAGGATTGTTCTTGCAACAATACCTATTAGTCAAAGTTCCCAGACCACACTTGCCCTCTAGCTCCGAAGCCTGGGCTACTTGTGTTTCATCTCCCGCACACTTCTCAGAGCTATTGAGATGTCAGCGTCAAGTCAAGATCTGGTTTCGACATCGGACGTTCTCATCTGTGACATGAAATGGTTTCCAACCACACTCGCTACATAAGACGGACAAGAGCGCAGTCCCTCGGGTCGTGAAGGAAATATGGAAAACTCACCATTCTGTCCAACGACATTGGCTGGTCATGGCGCTGAAAGTCCTAAGTCCACAGCAGAAGACCTTGTGTCCACGACTGCATTTGCTATCGCCACTCTCTCCAGGGTCACCTCCTTTCGCCGACTCGAAAAGGGTGACCTCTCCCTTGTGGCACTGGCCGTTGCAATCTCCGCCGCTTCCCCTCCACGTACACTCCATAGGAAGAGCGCTGTTCTTACAACAAATAGGGAGCCCCTGTGAAGGACAAATTAGCTAGGAATATGTGTATGGCCGGCCAACCTACCGAATTACCCGAGCAGCTAGCCCGATCAAACGACATGCGTGTGTAGCCATCGCGACAGCTGGAGGCTTGGGTATTGTCCAGATCTACACACTCGGTAAATCGGTAGCAGTCCTTATCCAGATGAGGCATTTCCACCTGGTCCACCTGGGGGTCAGTCTGCTCTTGTGAGTCGCCACCACTCGAGTCACAGGCATTCTTGGGACAGAGACCTCTGGCGCAGGCGAACGCGCAAAGGCCGTGGTCTTCACCAATTCGGCTTATAGCTTTGGTCTCCTGAGACGGATTCATCAGGTTGAGAGAACCTTGCCCTGTACATTTGCACCTGGCAATGGGACAAAAGCCATGGCGGCAGGTGAAGCTGCAAAGCGCCGCCCAGTCCCCGTCACCAGTCCCCGAGGTGCAGGATGGGGGGTTGAAAGGAGATACAGTCGGTTCGATCAGGGGGTACTCGTCCTTGCCGCAGTAGGTTGAGAAACAGGCTCCGTAGAGGCAAGCATAGTTGCAAAGACCGATGTAATTCGAGTTCAACCCCTCGGCCGGGTGGACCTCTCCGGGAGTCTCTGGAGGCAGCTTGATCTGAGCGCCTGTGGCTCTGCAAACGCAAGCGCTCTCAGGACAGTAACCCCAGTAGCATGTGGTCCGACACAAGACATCAAAGTCATTCGCGCCAGTGCCGCGGATACACACTTCATTCTCCAAAGAAGGCGTGTCGACAGCACTAGGGGCTCTCGAGGTAAGGCCGCCACCAGCCCAGGCGTCGAACCCTGTCATGCCGTTGTGACAGTCATTTTTGATCGCGGGGCCAGTCTCGTCGGCGATGGTCACACTCTTTCGCGTGACGGTGACCCGTACGTCTCCTGTGCGCCCATTGAATGGTGCGCTGCCATGGTAGAGGCCGGCCCCACCATCAGGCAAATCTCTCAAGACGCCCTTGGAGGACACGCCCCCAATAGAGACGGTGACAGACACAGTATCAGTCGAAAGAACGGTGAAGAATACCGAGTCTTGGATGATGTCATTGGGCTGAAACTCCATCTGGAGCTGTGAGACTGTGTTGCCCGTGGTACCCCCCGTGCCGCAAGCATCTTTGGGGGTCGTGCGATACCAGAATGAGACGCCCTCAGAAGTGATTGTTGCTTTGTTGTTCTTGTATCGATCTATGGCGAACGGGAGAAGCACCCGCCAGCCATGGTGGTCGAGGGAGTATCGGTAAGGGGCTTTCCCAGTATCGAAAGCAACAAGGGCGTGATCTCGGATCGGCCCAATGTGATGGCTCTCGCCGTAATCGTTCCAAGAAATGATCTGAACAAACTCGGGCATCAACGTATTGACTTGGATCCAGCGATCGAACCAAAGATGATCCCCGCGCCACAGCCAATTTTTGCTATACCCAGGGAGATTAGTATAGAACCATGGGGAGACAGGCATCATGTAGGCTTTGCCGTTCAAAGCTCTCCTATAGGAGGCATCGACGTAAGTGTCCATGTCCTGATCGCCCCATGGCCAGCCAGCCCAACTGAAGAGCCCATCAACAACACCACCTGCTTTCTCAACAGCAGGACCGGCCCCCAAAGAGGACCAGTCAGGCACAAAGAAGCATCCAGTAGTAGCTTTGATATCGACCCAATCCTCAGCTTGGTCGGGTCCTTCGAATGTCGAGACGAAAGGCTTTCCTTGGTGTCTAAAGTAGGCACTACTAGAAGCGTACTTATTAATCCAGGAGATCACTTCGTCCTTAGAAAAGGGACCCCGGCCGGCATAATCGAAAGAGAAGAACAGCTTGAATCCTAGAGCCTCCGCATTTGAGAAAGCATCGGCTATAGCCTTGGTGTTCATAGGCTCTCCCTTGGCCATATTCAGGGCAAAGGCGTCGATATGAGCCTCTTGAGCCAGTTTGATGTCATCGACCCAATCAGATGCCGTGTAGTGTTCCGTATTGCCAACCTGTAAGAAACAGATTTGTTAGCTTCCCAGTGAGGTTTACAGCTTCTGCAAATGAGGCAGGGCTTTACTTACCATGAAGTGAGCAAACACCGCCCGTCCTAAGACTTCATTCACCCATGACAAGGACGTAAGAAAGAAAAGTAGTAGTCTCATTGCGGCCAGTTGGAACAGAGACAGAAGAGAACTGAAGAGAAAAGAGTGACTTCAGTAATACAACAAGCGAGACATAGTCTACTCATCAAATGGCGGCAGATGTCGAGACTCATATTCATTTTTATATCCTATCCACCCTTCTGCCTAACTTTACCACATCAGTATCTCTTGGTTCTCTCCTTCATATTCTTCATCAAGTATCCCTGCCTTGACCGGGCGAACATGAGCCCTGGATCCGCATGGACTTCCAACACACGCTTCCTTCCCACCCTCCACCTGGGCTCTAGACATGGTGATTTCCGGCATGCGGAGGCCGAGTTAGCGCAAGCGGCGAACCGGAGTTTCGTGATAGGCGGATATTCATTTCTCGTCAGAGAAATCTTCATGACATGGGATGGGTGCGTGAGATCCATGAGTGTCACGGCCGAGGTGTTGCCTGATTCAAACACAGCTCCTTATGACAATCCTGTCTTCGTGTTAAAGGATTCAGTCCTACAAGGTACCTTTGATTAGTGACTTTGCGAAGTTCGGCCTGCAGTCTCCTCCGATGTGACTCGTCACAGGTTGCGGCAGCCTTGTGATCTCTTGATGTTGGACCAACACTTGAGAATATTTGAGCAGTGGCAGGACTCCACACGCGGACAGGGGTCGGTGGCAACTTCCTACTTATATTCCCTCATTGTGAAGAGTATTGGGGCAGCGCGATTTACTGCATTTCACGACATCAAGGGCATTTTGCACGCATCGGCTAGGCCCTCGTCGTCGGAGAAGCTGAAGATTGTTGTTGGATCCATTAATTTCCCCAGAAGGAAACAAGCTTAATTGGGACGGAACGCAACACCGGTCAAGCAACCACGACGGTCTAGGGGAGTCTTAAGCCTAGACTATCGTTATAGACAGTAGGTATTTAGCGCTGCACTAGGATTAACCGGTGAGCGATTCGGCTCGATTGCCCAACTTCGGCTGGGCGAAGGGCGGGCGGCTGGAGACCTTTTCCATATCAAGGGTTGGGTCCGGGGCTAAGCACCAACAGCACCTTGACCTGCAGGGTAGTCGAAGGAGGACCAACAGCCCCACGAACGGTTCGTTCACCTCGGTTCATCCGAGCCGTTCCTGTGATGCCAAGTCTAAACCACGGAAAGACTCCGAGGGGTGTCCGCAAGCAAGCGGATAATATAAGATTGTCATGTAGGATGGCCTGTAGACGCATGTGTGATCCACATGCTGCCTGTCAATGTACCTAGCCGCCGGGACGGGTCGAGGAGCATGGCATGTTGGAAGAACAATACTCAAAGCGATCGAACTAGGTGGCGATCAGTCGGATTTCGATGTTTTAACTTGGTCGGATAACCTCAACGCACCACAATTCCTTGGGTGTATCTTTCTTATTCACTGTTTGAAGGATCTGTCTGGTTGATCTATCCATGAGCCAGTATTGCTGTGACAGAATCTTCGAGTATAGACCATGATACCCTCAAGACAACTACGCTAATCGAGAGACGGTTGTCATGTGCGAGGCGAGAGTAGGCTTTGTGCCGCAGGCGGACATCGTTTCTCCGCGAAGACGCCACGCCGTCCGGGCCAGGCCGGTGCCTGGCTCGCCACGAGGCAGAGCCATGGGTTGTTGATGGAGTTTAATTTCACACTCGCGGAAGATTGCCATAGACAGATTTGCATATGCAAGTAAATACGAGCGGCGCAGCAGTTCTTCACCAACACTAGCGCCAACAGACTGCATTCGACGATCTCAAAATATTCCAGGCCTAAGTTCGGCGACTTGGCAGCATGCCGTCCGCAACATTTTGACGAGTCACGCGCAGCCAGGTCGGATGTGACATTTGTGCCCACACTTCATCGTGGTGCGTACCCGGAATCAATCGTCGGGTGTGAAGTATTGGATGAAAGGGGAAGACAGTTTTGTCAAGTAGATGACATTCACTCGCAAAGGAGACAAGCCCCCCGAGCCATGATATCCTGATATTCTTGTTTCTTCTACCCCTTCACCCTCTCTTTGAGTCGAAACAAATCTTCCATACTCTCTCGTATTTCTCTGCTACGATTGAGAACAATGTTGAAGATATTTGCTTGCGTAGGCGGCCTGGCTTGGCTGTCACCCGCCCTAGCCCAACAATTCCCACTTCGAGCGACTTCTTACGAGTCTTTCGGGCTTTCTCAGCGCTGCTTTGAGGCACTGAACACCACTTTGAGCTGCTCTCATCGACTGGCTAGCCACATTAAGTCTGAGTATGCTTAAACGGCCTATCCATGATTGTTTTTGTATGCTGATCATTCTGTATAGATCTCCCAGAGTCGACGTCCTCGATGCGGACGGCATCGAAGCGATCTGCACGGCAAGCTGCAAGGGA
Source organism: Colletotrichum sp. SAR 10_65 (assembly GCA_025328335.1). Lineage (NCBI taxonomy): Eukaryota > Fungi > Ascomycota > Sordariomycetes > Glomerellales > Glomerellaceae > Colletotrichum > Colletotrichum sp. SAR 10_65. The sequence goes on from JAKMWQ010000395.1 coordinate 26,871, forward strand.
TCTTTGATAGATCTGCGCACCAAGATTCAAAACGACTGCGACCCAGCGACAGACGTCTTTGATCATGACCTGGCGCTCTACCCAGGTCTGAACAATTTGTAATGTTTTTCTTGGTTGCGCATGTTGCTTATATAAATCTCAGCTACGTACATCGTGGATCGTTATATCTATGTTTATGAGATATCATGCTACAAGCATAGGGAAGTAGAATCAACTGCTTTGGTTCAATGACCTAGGTCTAACGTACGGCAGGGAAACGGGAAGCTCGTGTGACTATATCCTAGGCGAGTGGCGTAATGAGACTGACGAAGCTCCTCGCGAATGCGACGACTGCGTTCTCGGACCCATGCAAATCGAGGTCAACTCGCCCATTGGTCACAGTGAATCGCGCGCCGCCGAATTTGAGTCGGTCGTCTCCAGCTGCGGCGTGGCCGGCTATTCTTACACCAGCCCATCACCGTACATCCTCAGTCCAGCAGCCTCTTCTTCTGAAGTTGTGTCACCAACGGCGGTGGCACAAAGCTGGTCTGCACAGCGCATGTCCTCAGAATGCGCCGCGACCTATCACGTCCAGGATGGCGACACTTGCGATAGCATCGCAGAGGCGCACAGCGTTCCGAGCAGAGAACTCTTGGAAGCCAACGACCACCTCGACAACTGGTGCGGCGGAATCCAAGTAGGTCAAGACCTGTGCTTGCCGGCTCAGTGCAATCTGCATCTGGTAACTCCGGATGATTCGTGTGACTCTGTCACGGCTGAGTATGGCGTCAGCATAGACAACCTGTCCGAGTGGAATCCGAAGATATACATCCAGTGCGATGGCTTCAACAAAACCATATCTGGCTTCATCTGCGTAGGGTGAGTAGTACCTCAAGAATGCGGAGTCTTTCGCTTTCAGCTGGCTAATATAAGTGGTGTTCTCGAAAGGCCTCCCGTCCTGTCGGGCAAGTCGTTCAAGGTGCCCACGAACTCCACGCTCAGAGGCAACGCTACATTCCACGTCACGACTCTCTCATCGGCTGAGACAAGTGACCGGCTACAGACGGCGTCAATCACGCCATCTATTCAGTCTTCTGCTTCAGAATCATCTAGTCGTACCTTGACTGGCATGGTACAGAATGAGGAGGCGACTGATACAGTTTTGTCATCAACGACGACAGAAGTGAGGGACTCTGCTGAAAGCACAATCCCAACCATGTTCGTTGCAGATGACTAGGGCAACGGGTCATCCGCGCAACGCACCAGACTGGCCTGTCTAGCTGGACCGATTGTATGATTCTGGGTATACCAATGGGTGTCTTGCTATCGGAGCGGCTAGCGGGCATAGACGAAGACGATAGGGATAGGGGGAGGGACAGGGAGAGGGATCGGGATCGGGATAGAGACGACGGGGTTGATAGGGGCAGTAGGGACGACAGTAATGGTAACATTATTCAAAAGACCACCTATTTCTCCTGTGGTATACCGACTACTTTTCATCTGACTATACTCTACCTTGCCGTCGTCACTTCAATAATCGTCTGTTCTATCGTCGTCGTTATCGTCGTCACTATTATCGTCTCGGATAGGAGTACTTGAGTACACAGGAAATATAGCCGCGCAGACACAAGAAAATTAGGCGGTCTCTTATTTAAAAGAAATAAACTAATAGCCTGTAGGCCCAATAAAAGTAGTCATCCGCCTGGATAGGAAAATTCGTCAGCGGTGTCTTAATGGAACACTGTCCTGGCCAGGTTCGCACCAGCAGAGCCAGACTTCAAGCATTGTTGAAATGAGACCTGTCTGAAAGTTTACCGTCAGTAATTCTGAAGAATTTGATCGAAAGTGAACCGCGCCTCAGTAAGTAAGTTGGGTTCGACGACGAGTGCCAAAATATTTTATCAGCTCAGATATGCAGAGATGTCGAGACGTTGGTGTTGATGGAATAAAACCCCAGACGGTTGAGACAGAGACCCTTGGCGCTAGGTAATAATCGGGGACATCCTCTTTTGGTGTGTGATGCCTTTTGATGCACCTCAGTTCCCACTCATTGATAACCATGTAACAACTCGGACGCCTTTCCTGTTTCCGGCGGATGGGGCGATTGTGGCTAGCCCCGGCTCTGCAGGTACCCGGCATCGGCCTCCCCTCTTTCAGATGGCTGGAGACGCAGCGTTGCCCGTCAGGGAGACAGGAAGCTGGCATGCGACTCTGATGTGTGATCTTGATGCGATCTTGCCTTAGTACTTAGGAATTAGCAGTTGGAGGATCAAGATTGCAGAATGGCGGCAATCCTAAACTTCGGCGGGAGTTGTGCCAATTGAGTTGTGGGGACGGCATGACGTATGGCGCCGTAGCGTAACTTTCAATGCATTTCTGTCGCCGGTCTTCCAATCTTCGTCGTATCATTTCATTTTTTGTGGTTACTACAAGTGACAGTGGAACAAGTTCACCTGTTCAGACACTTCGATAACATTTCGACTTCACTCGGCGCACAAAGACTTGATGATCTCCCTTAGCCCTTGGGAAGATTGTAAGGAATCAATGCAATTTATAGCGAGGATAACACAACCAACCCGAAGAACAAAGTACGAGTATCATAGTGTAGGCATCCAATCTATTGGCAAGCCGAGCTTATCAAAAGTCTATGATGGTGCGCGCAAAACCTTGGGTGTTATCAAATGTTCGCAATTTGGGTGAACGCCCTCGTCCCCCGTTCCGTTTGCCATCCCTCGTTTAGTGAAAAGAATCAACCATGTAATACCTAAACGCCGTTGTATGCAGGCCTCCTTGGGCGCTGTCCATTCCCCAAGCAATGCGTACGTCTTCGTTCGTATACACTCGAAATGCGCTCATTGTGTCGTCTCCTAAGGGCCTTCTCCCGGCTTCTTCGAGTTGCAGCTGACGATCTTGACCTTGTCCGCAGACACCATCTGGCCGCCACTATCGAGCTTGAACTGGACATTCTTAATAAGAAAGGTCCACACTTCGTCGCAGAAACGGTACGTGCTGAGGGAGCCCTGTGGTGTGCGAGTGTCAGTGATTTGGTCTGTTGTAAGGCAGTCGCGCAGTCACTCTGTATGTAGCAATGATGTTGCTTGAGAATATTCGCGGTCTATGGGGAGGGCTGCCGAGGAAGGCGTTGGTGGTGCGTACCTTGAAGGTGAGGCGCGCCTTCACGCTCTTCTGAAGAGCCTCGGTGATCGCCTGATCAAAGTTGGCGAGGATCTTCATCGCGAGCTGCGGGTGAATGCGCTCTTCACTGATCAGATCATCGAGCATGTCCGTCAGCGCAAGGCCGATGCTAAGGAAGGAGGTACACGGGTTAGTCTTTGTAGCATTGGAACAGCTAGTATTACTAGACTTATGGATGGCGCATGTACCTGCTACGGCGGTAAAGCTCGTAGAAAGATTGAGGTGCGGCTGCCATCGTGGAGATTTGGTTCCTGATCTCCTGGGGGCGGGCGGCGGTCTGGGTGGTTGTGAGTGTGAAAGAGGCGAGGTTGTATTTATAGTGGCCTTGTTTGAGGATATCCTTGGATCCGGCTGACTAACGCTTCGGAAAGTGGGTACTCGGTGCAGCTGCCTGCTGTTCCAGGTTGCCGTCAACTTCCAGCCAGTGGCTGCAGCTGCGGCTTGTGCATTACCTAAGCATACTTCCAGTGAGCAACGGCGTCCAATAGACGCGTCATGTGACCTTACCGAATCTGGTTCGTCAGCTCTTACCTTGCCTTACCTCAGTTACCTCACTGCTTGGCCTCGAGAGCTCGACGTAGCTGCAACCCCCCAGACATCCGCCGTCAAATCCAACATCCACGACCGACCCCCGGGGAACGACACAAACGCCGAAACGAGCACGATGAGTCTCACATATGGCCTGGGAGGCATTGGAGGCGCCCTTACCGTGGTGGGAGCTTGTACGAACCCCCGATCTCGATGATACCCCTTCGACACAATGGCCCGCGACAGTCAATCAAGCGAAGCTAACATAATGTTTTCCCAACAGACATGCTCTTCACCGGTTCGGGAGAGGCCTTCAACGTTGGCGAATTCCTCGAATCGATCTCACCTTACACATGGGCTGACATGGGCATCGGCATGTGCATTGGTCTTTCCGTCGTCGGCGCAGCATGGTACGAACAACAACACGCTTTCGCGAAGCATCGCATCGCCTCTAGGCGGGGTCACGGTGTCTAACAGGTTTTGATATCTAGGGGTATTTTCATCACCGGCTCCTCCATTCTCGGCGCGGGCGTCAAGGCGCCGCGCGTTAGAACCAAGAACTTGATCTCCATTATCTTCTGCGAAGTCGTCGCCATCTACGGCGTCATCATGGCCATCGTCTTCTCGGCCCAGCTCGAACCGGCCGAGGGCAAGACCCTGCACGACGCCAACAGCTACTACACCGGATACGCCCTCTTCTGGTCCGGCATCACCGTCGGAATGTGCAACCTGATCTGCGGTGTCGCTGTCGGCATCAACGGTAGTGGAGCCGCGCTGGCTGATGCCGCGGACCCTACGCTGTACGTCTTTAGCCTCCATCATCAAATGAAATCAAGTCTTGCTAACGCGCCGTGTCATAGCTTCGTCAAGATCCTCGTCGTCGAGATTTTCTCCTCCGTCCTCGGTCTTTTCGGTCTCATCGTCGGCCTCCTGGTGGCTGGCAAGACGAACGGATTCAAGTCGGAGTAAGGGATGTTCCAAACGGCACGGAAGTAAAATGAAGGGGAGACTACCACAGACGGCATTATGAACGTCGAACTTGAATGATGTACAGTGGAGCACTGCATTACACCAAGGCTACTTGGGCTGGCGTTAATGGCATAAAGGCAGGGCGAGGAACATCTTGTATTGTATACTACCAACGTATTATAGCTCCTCATCGAAGTGATTTCTGCGCGAGCGTGGTATTTTTTAAGGATGATTATGGAAGTCAAATCAAGTCGCTGCATTATCTTATCGTGTACTGCACATGAAAGCATAGTGATGTGCTCACAACTCCACGCGAATTTCGCCCATCAACAGAGCTTCCACCTTGGTGCCCTTCTTCAGCTCTGTTCCCTTCGGCAAGGCGAGCAAGGCATTTGCAGACCGCAGACTTCCAACTTTAGAGCTCCTCTGACCACCGGTGCTACTTGCCGATAGAAGTCCATCCTTGCCGACCGTTACAACAGCCCGATGGTACTCTGGTCGATGCTTATCCAGAGTGAAGTCGTGAGAAAGCGTCACCGGGACCTTGGGCAGACCAGTGGGCACAATACCGGAGAGCTTGTGCAGCGCCGGTATGACGAAGAGGTGGAACGTCACCAGTGCCGAGGCAGGGTTGCCAGGCAGGGAGAAGATGGTCTTGGTGACACGCTCTCCGGCGTTGTTCTTGACCGGAACTGTGGCGAAGGTAGTCGGCTTACCGGGTTTCATGGCGACGCGACCGAAATGAATGGTTCCCCCAAGAGAGCGCTCGATGGTCGGCTTCAAGAGATCTAGCTCGCCCATCGAGACACCGCCTGTGGTGATCAGTAAGTCGGACCTGCGGAGGCCTTCACGTAGGTTTTCCTCCAGGGATCCCGGCTTGTCGCGTGCGATGCCCAGATCGACGACATCGAAGCCCCACTGCCGTGCTGCGGACATGAGGGTGATGCGGTTGGTGTCTCTGACCTCACCTAGGCGAAGGCCACCCGGGCGGTCGGGCTCGATGATCTCATCGCCGGTGGAGAGGATGCCGACGACGGGTCGCTTGTAGGTCTTCGCCTCGGCGACGCCGACAGATGCCAGTAGACCGATCTCGCCGCCGACGCCGGAGATTTGCTCGCCCTTCTTCAGGATGAGGTCGCCTTCCTTGACGTCGCTGCCGATTTCCCGGATGTTCTCGCCGGGCTTGACGCCCTCCGCCAGGATCTCGACATCCTTCTCTTCCTTGTCATCGGCGGTCTTGGACTTGAGGATGGTGTCCTCGACCATAATGACTGAGGTAGCTCCAGGGGGCAGCGGCGCTCCTGTGGTGATTCTGGCAATCTCGCCCTCTTTCAGCGTCTTTGCTTCCCCGGGAGCCGCGTGGGATACTGATGTGACAGGGAACACGCCCTTCATATTGCCGTCTTTGGGAACAACTACGGCGTAGCCATCTACGATGCTTGCACGGAAGGCGGGCACGTTCTCTCTAGCCGTGACATCCTCTGCTAGGACTGAGTTGACGATCTTGACGTCGACGAGTGATGTGACGATCTCCGCCTCAGGCGTGAAGTCTTGAATGAGGCGGAGGGCATCATCAACTTCAAGCATTGGATAAGGCGATTCTCTGTATCTCCGGGACGGGCCAAGACTTGGATCGTTGGACAGTGGGTTGTCACCTGGTTTGGTATGCCTGACCAGGCTCCCGTGTCCATGACCATGGGAATGGCCGTGTTTGTGATCATGGCCGTGGCTATGGCCGTGGCTGTGGCCATGGTCGTGGGTATGTGAGTGTGAATGTGAGTGATCTTTTTGGACCTTTGGCGCCGCTGCATCTTGGGAGCCGATTCCGGCTTCTGCCTCGAGCTTCTTGACACCACCTTGATGCAAGATTCTGGAATCAGCTCCGGCGGCTTGCACACAGGCATGGGGAAGCGTCTTAAGGACGGCCTGAAGGTTTTCCTTGGCACCCTTCGGGGATCCAGGGAGGGTGATGATAACAGTCTTGTTTCTGACTCCTGCCACGGGCCTGGACATCATGGCAACTGAAATTATTAGTGATTTAAGCCCTTGCTAAGATATAGTGACTTACATGGGGTCACTGCCAAGGACGCAGCAATCATTCCATGAACCAGACCGGGAGCTGGCCTGTGAATGAGAGCACTGACAGCCTGTACCGTACTTTAGCATAGTTATTCTGGGGAGTGAGTTAGATTGACTACCTCGGGGGTGCTATCCGATACCGCAAATCCAGTGCCTCCTGTGGTGAGAATCAGGTTGGCACCGTCATCAAGCCCAACATCTGCCCACAGCATGATCTGGCGTTGAATCTGGGGAACAAGATCCGGGACGATTTTGCTGTCGGTGACCACCCATTTTCCACCGCCCTCCTGTTCTATAACATCTTTCAAGACGAGCTCTGACTTATCCGTCGAGGGATCCTTGGATGCGGTCGTCGAGACGATCAAGATGGCCACTTTGAGAGGGGTATCCATGGTGAACGAGGCGGATCTGAGACCTGGTCACAGATAATGGTGTCCAGAACACCAATGTAGAGAGAAAAAATTCCGGTATTTCCTTTCAAGCCGAGAAACCTCTAATAATTGCCCAAATCATCAAATAGCTTGACAACATGCCTGGTGACGTCGGGAGCTTCCAGAGGACCGGAGCTCGAGGAAAGCTCCCCCGCCTTAGTCAGCGACCTCCCGCATGGACAATGGACCCCACTTCGAGCCGCTGCACCGTTCCTCGATGTACTCCCCTGCACTTCCAGCTTTGACGCGAGTACGTACCGCGACATGAACTTTTTCAGTATCGACTTCGACAAGCAGTCACTCACTTCCCCAAGAGCGCGCAACGGCACAGCAATATGGTCCGAATCAAGGAGAGGTATATCCTCGTCAACATTCTTTACCCACCTGACGCGTCAAAGCAACAGGCGACCAATGTTCCGGATTTCGTAGTCATGCATCAGCCCACGACGGGGCAGCTTACTCCCCAGTCACTGCTGAAGGCGCTCCGAGCTGAAGTTGCTACGCTGTTTGGCGATTACGGCTCTGGTGCCATTGAAGGAAACCTATCAAGTCAGTAAAGAAAGACCATTGTCACGGACGCCCGCTAATCGAGCCTAGTCAAATATCTCTCTCAAGCAACTTCAACTTTCATCCTCAAAATCAAGAGAGAGCACTACCGTCTTGTGTGGGCCGCACTTACCTTCATGGACCGCGTCCCGCTTAAGAACGGAGATGGAAAACGCTGCTTGTTCAAAGTCGTCCGAGTGAGTGGCACCATTCGTAAGGCTGAGGAGGAAGCCATCAAACAGGCAAGACAACTCGTACTCGCCGCCAAAGACTCCGTCGCAGCAGCAGCCAGCGGCACCGTGCCAATGTTCGCTCAAAGCAAGGCACAAGCCGGCGACGCCATCATGGTCGACGCATCAGATGTCTCAGAAGCAGAGGGAATGGATGAAGAAGACGGCTGAAGGGTATCATTTGTTTTTGCGCACTACTTTTACGCCGCTGTCTGCCGGCACTGTCATGTCGCCAAAGTCCGGATCAGAGTCTGCCATCGCCTGATCCGCCCGACCGCCGCTGGGGTCCTCCTCTTGCATCTTCGCCTGCTCCTCCCACTCTTTCCTCTCGAGCTCGTCATACTCGGCCTTGCGGTCGACCCAACGCTCCTGGATATCACGAACCTCCAACATGGACGACTCGTTACGCATGGCGACCTGCCACACGGTGTCGTTCGCGCCCTCTGCGCTGCCGAAGATGTATCCTCCAGCTCTATCAATTACCCTGAGCAGATGCATCATGCTCTTCTTGTCTTCGACCGCTAGCACCTCGAACCGGACCAATCCGTAACTCTCAATCATGTTTGCGACCGCCTCGTTCAGCCTGCCGAACTTCTCGTTGCGCATCACGGGAGACTCTTCCTCCAAGTAGGGGATGAGATATGAAAGATCGTCAACATCGGTGTAGTAATCGAGATTGAAAGGCAGAGAGTCGTACGAAGCGACCTTGTCGATTTTGGTAAGGACATTGATGTGTGGCATGTCCATCTGGAGCATGGCGCGGAGGGAGAGGAGAAGGTTGGAGATATAGAGTGAGGGTTGCGTTAGGCAGAAGGAGTCGGACAGGTGCACGACGACGAGCTAGTAAGGAGTTAGCGGGAGTTGGTTCTGTGGTGAAGAGCCAAGAGGACCAACCCTGAACCCAAGCTTCTGTAGCTTGAAGAAGATGTTCCGTAGCGAGTTGTGATGGGTGTAAAGCTCAACTTGCCCTGGGCAGTCAAATAGAAAGTATTCGTCGTCGCCAATCTCTTTGAGTCCCTCTTCAAGCCATTCAAAGTTGTGCTCCAACTCCTCCAAAGCGTACAGAATGCCGCCGTTTGGTCCTAGCCTGTCGCCGGCCATGATATCCTCGAGCTTGACGAGGTCGCGAATGTCGAGGGCTTTCGGGTAGTTCGTGTGGTCGTTTGCGGGATCAAGATTCACGACGGAGCAGGCGCGACCTATGGCGCCCATGAACTGGTGCACTTGACGTGGCGTGTTAGCTCTTGAGACTGTCGAGAACGCATCGTCGGGTCGGGGAGCTTACTGCCATCGCAGTAGGTACTCTTTCCAGAGCCCGGACTGCCGAGGACGAGCTGCGCAAAAGGCATCCTGGTTGATTGTGAGGCTGAGTTACTTGACTTTGCGCCAGGGGAAGGAGTTTGTTGTGAGGAATTTGCAGCGATGAAGATTGCCTGCCGCACCGGACGGGGTCTCGAGTTCTTTCGAGAGTGAAGTTTCTCAGGCTATCTGCCTTACCGTTAGTGCCCCTCCATGCAGCATTACACAGCACATCCACAGCGTTCTGCAAGTGCCAGGCACTCCACTACACTGACGCCCGTCCTTTCCCGGGAGGCCTAGCGTCACATGGTGCACCACCAACCGCGCTGAGCTTCCAGCGGGCGTGGGGCGGCACAATTCGCCTGACCGCCCGTACCCGACCCAGCTTTCCAAGCTTCCATCTTCAAAGCTCCCACCCCACAAGCTGCTTTTTTTCTTCCCTCTTCTACTTTTTTTCCAACCACCTCTTTGGCTTGAGTCTCGTCTCAGCCACCAACAACCGGCCCTTAAAAATCATCCGCCTCCCTTGCCCACGCGGCCCGGCTCTGCTAGCCCCAAGGGACGCGCTCAACCATGTGATCTGGTCTTTTCTCGCGCGCGCTATGCTGAACAACAACATCCTCTTGTCGTTGTTTCGTTGCAAAACCGCAGCCGCAGTCACCAATCGCAGCAGCAGTCATGTCGTCCGCCGACATATCGAGCGCCGTCTCTGACGCCGTGTCGGCCACAATGAGCACCTCTCCGGAGGTGCTCCCGTCCGCCTTCACGCGCGCGCAGGAGGTCGTCGCCGCCCAGGGATCGTCCAGCTGGTTGGGGCTCCTGGGGCGGTTGATCCTCGCCATTCTGTCCTTGATCTCCTCGATCCTGTATTGGGCTATTCGCATCGTTACCATCACGATACCTACCCTGCTCTTTACCTTGTTCTCGACGAGTTGGACCGTGACGATGAACGCCACCACATTGTACGCGTCCTGCTTGCCTTGCAATATGGGAGCCTGTTGCTGACTCCCCGCAGAATGGTTATCATGGTCGCTATCATATCCGCAGTCAGTTGGGTAGTGCGCTACCGCATCCTGAACATGTACTCTCGGCTTCCCCCGGAGCCTCAGAGGAAGGAGCCAGACGTTGACCTATTCCCCGACACCCACGAGGAGGGCAAAAAGGCCGGCCTATCCAGCTATCTGGACGAGTTCTTGAGCGCTATCAAAATCTTCGGGTACTTGGAGCGACAGGTCTTCCATGAGTTGACCCGCAGCATGCAGACTCGCAAGCTCATTGCCGGCGAGACCTTCAACCTGGAAGACGAGAAGGGCTTTTGCATCGTCGTCGACGGGCTCGTGGAGATTTTCGTCAAATCTGGCCGAAATGCCAGAACCATGGAGCCTGATCCTTGCGAGAGCTTCGAGTCTGGCTATCCTGCTGAGGAAGACATCTCTCCTGCAGGACATCAGCGATACCAGCTGCTCACTGAAGTCCGCAACGGCGCTCCCATGTCGTCCTTGTTCTCCATTATGTCTCTGTTCACTGAGGATGTCAAGCTTCGAACAACGGAAGACGATACTCCTGAGCCTAGTACTGGGAGCGCTGGACTGAGAACTTCTCCGTTTCCACGCAACGCTGGTTTTCGGCGTATGCCATCTGACCCTGCAAGCCCGTATCAGATGACACCTCAATTCGCGGAATCCGCCGATGAGAAGCCTGGCGTGAGGATTGAGGAGCCGCCGAAGCGATCTGTCACCCCGACGCCAGCCAGCGCGAGAATCCCTCCCATTTCTCTCGACAACCCAAGCAGCGGTAGCGCTCCTGGCAGCGCGCGTGCACCAAAACGCCCACCGCTCCAGAGCCGCGCAACTTCTGGCTCGGCCCATCCAGATATCATTGCGAGGGCGACTGTCGACACGACCATTGCAATTATCCCGGCCAGCGCTTTCCGACGCTTGACCAAGGTCTACCCTAAGGCGACTTCCCACATCGTCCAGGTCATCCTTTCTCGTTTTCAGAGAGTAACACTCGCGACTGCGTACAACTATCTCGGACTCACCGGGGAGGTGCTCCAGACGGAGAAGAACATGCTCTCCTTCACCACCTGCCAGTTGCCCAACATGCTTCGGGGTGATGCGCTTGAGCGCCTGAAAGAAAAGTTCAATCGTGAGCGTGAGCGCGTTGGTGGTGAGCTTGAGAGCAAGGGCATTGCTCTACACAACGCGAACGCTCATCGTCGTCGTAAGTCAACGTCGACTCTGCGGAAGGATGCAATGATCCATTCCATGAGCACCAAGGAGAGGTCGTTCTCCCAAGTTGCTACGACAATCGCGCCTCCCAGAGAGCGCTCCTCCACGCACACTCCGAGCCCTGGCGATTTGCTGGCAAACATCCAATTTGCTCGCACGGGTGGTCACAGGCCCGGCACTTCCACCACTGCCGACATCGACCAGGTTGCTGACGCTCTTCGTCACGAGGGGACAAGTCCTCTTGCTCAACGGTCTTTCAACCCGTTCCATGCTCAGAAGCATCCGCGGATCTCGATCGACGGTCGCGACTCACTTGACGAGGACAACCTTTTCCGCCAGTCAATACTGGAGTGCATGTTCAAGGCGATCGGCTTAGGCAGCGGTGGCAGTGTCTCGCGCGAGGCCGAGTCGGTCGAAGGATCTCCCAGACTGTTCTCCTACGACCAGCGTCGTCAGAGAGTTGGCCTCGGCAACAACGCGTTTGGTCTGATGGGCCCTTTCGAATCCTCTGGAGACGGTGACACGGAATCGTTGACTTCCGGGGGGTTCACTTTAAACACTCCACCGAACGCGCACCTGCTGGCTAATGACATGAAGGACGATGTCGAGATCGTCTTCTTCCCCAAGGGATCCGTTCTGGTTGAGCAGGGCGAGCGTAACCCTGGGCTGTACTATGTCATTGACGGATTCCTTGACATTTGCACCACGAACGAAGACTCGTCCGCCGACATTTTGCATTCATCCAGTAGGACTTCTCTCCATGCTGACTACCTGGCCATGGATGGATCTCCAGCTTACTCTTCTGTCAACCTGCTCGGGGCAGGAAAGGCTGGAGACACGAAGAAGAAGCAACCTGTTCGCCGCAGCGTGTCCCTGATCAAGCCCGGCGGACTCGCTGGTTACGTGGGTACAGTGTCGTCATATCGATCATTCATCGATGTTGTTGCGAAGACTGATGTCTACGTTGGCTTTCTGCCACGGTCAACCATTGAGAGAATCGCCGACCGCTACCCTATCGTTTTGCTTACGATGGCCAAGCGACTCACGAGCCTTCTTCCTCGCCTGATCATGCACATCGACTTTGCTCTCGACTGGGAACAAGTCGATGCCGGTCAAGTCATCTTCCACGAGGGAGACGAGAGCGAGGCCATCCACATCGTTCTCAACGGACGACTTCGGCTTGTTCAGGAGAAGAAGGATGGCGGTGTCAGTGTTCGGGCAGAGTTCGGTCAGGGCGAGAGTGTCGGAGAGTTGGAGGTCCTCACAGAGTCTGTACGGCCCGGAACTCTGCATGCCATCCGTCAGACTGAGCTCGTCAAGTTTCCCCGCACGCTCTTCAACAGTCTGGCTCAGGAGCATCCCAACATCACCATCAAGATCTCGAAGATTATTGCATCGCGCATGCGCAATCTTGTTGATGACCCCTCCCAACTGTTGTCTAAGGAGGCAGGTGGCGTCAACTCAATCAGCAAAGGTTCCTCATCCCTCAACTTGAGGACCGTTGCTGTCTTACCAGTGACTTCCGGCGTCCCCGTCGTTGAGTTCGGCAACCGATTGATGAATGCTCTGGCTCAGGTCGGCCCCGCAAATGGGGCGACCTCTCTCAACCAGTCTGCTATCTTGAACCACCTAGGCAAGCATGCCTTCAACAAGATGGGCAAACTCAAGCTCTCTCAGTACCTGGCCGATCTGGAGGAGAAGTATGGCCTGGTGGTCTATGTCGCAGGTAAGCATTTTCTTTTCCCTCTCCCATTTCGTTCCACGTCCTTTATGATGAACAACTCTGTTTCCCGAGGCAAGACCGCTGAAGGCCAAACATTAACTCTAATTTTTTCCTGATTGGACAATCACTATTTACCATTTTGTTGCAATGATTACCTGGACACGTTGCTAACCAATGGTCAGATACCAACGTCAACTCCCCATGGACCCAGACCTGCATCACTCAGGCCGATTGTATTCTTCTGGTTGGCCTTGGCGATGGCTCACCCGAAATCGGGGAGTACGAACGGTTCATGTTGGGAATGAAGTCCACCGCGAGAAAGCTTCTCGTTCTCCTCCACGGCGAACGCTACTCTCCTTCAGGTCTCACCAGAGCGTGGTTGAGGAATCGCATGTGGATCAATGGTGGCCACTACCACGTCCAGATGCCACTGGGTGCGAACATTATGCCGGTGCACCCACCTTCCAAGCGTACGAGCACCACCTTGAAGGAGAGGGTCCAGATCATCCAGGCAGAGATTCAAAAGTACACGTCCAGAAAGGTCCGCAACAGTCCCTTCTACTCTCCAGACGCGCCATACAAGGGCGACTTCCATCGTCTGGCAAGGCGCCTGTGTGGAAAGTCTGTCGGTCTTGTCCTAGGAGGCGGTGGAGCCAGAGGCATCACGCATATTGGCATCATCCAGGCTATGGAAGAAGCAGGTATTCCCATCGACGTTGTCGGCGGCACGTCAATTGGTTCTTTCATCGGCGCCCTGTATGCCCGCCACGCCGACGTTGTGCCCATCTTCGGCCTTGCCAAGAAGTTCTCGGGCCGCATGGCCAGTATGTGGCGTTTCGCGCTGGATCTGACATACCCCACAGCGTCGTACACGACAGGACACGAGTTCAATCGTGGTATCTTCAAGACATTCGGCAAGACCCAGATCGAAGACTTCTGGCTCGAATACTATTGCAACACCACGAACATTAGCAAGAGCAGAATAGAGTACCACACCAGCGGCTACGCATGGAGATACGTCCGTGCGTCCATGTCATTGGCTGGCTTGCTTCCACCGCTGTGCGACGAGGGGAGCATGCTTCTCGACGGTGGCTACATCGACAATCTGACGGTCTCGCACATGAAGAGGCTGGGGGTAGACACCATCTTTGCAGTGGACGTAGGCGCCCTTGACGACGACACGCCACAGGCGTACGGTGATTCGCTGTCGGGAGTGTGGGCGTTTTGGAACAGGTGGAACCCGTTTTCGGGTACACCCAACCCGCCAACGTTGGCCGAGATCCAGGCTAGACTGGCCTACGTGTCTAGCGTCGATGCTCTGGAACGGGCCAAAACGATGCCTGGCTGCTTTTACATGCGGCCTCCGATTGATGACTATGGCACGCTCGACTTTGGCAAGTTCGACGAGCTGTACCAGATGGGATACAAGTACGGACAAGACTTTTTGCAGAAGCTTAGAGAAGACGGTGTTCTGCCTCTGATGGAGGAGACGGAGGCCAAGAAGGCGATGCGGAGGACGATGGCGCCGCGAAGAGCAAGCATTTAGATCAGCAGAACAGACCCTAGACGCCGACACGAAGCTAATGAAATGATACCACCTCTGCATTTTCGAAATTGTCTCAACATTCTCTCGCCCTAACGTACGTGACTGGCATCGGAAGGGCCTCATTTGTTCCCGCATTTGCCGTCGTCGGGCCAGACCGGCAGCTTCAGGGTCCAATCGAGAATCAGGGGAATCCTTGCCCTGTTCCGCGTGGCTAAGACAATAGGCGATGCCCAACGGTGGTGTTGGTAGCAGCAGCTGGTCTTATGATCTTTTACAATTGGCTTTGGAGCTGTGTGCTAAGCAGCTGCAAAGACTACTGGCGGCTCGAAGGCAGCGGGGGCTGTGTGGGTGCCGTCCCGGGAGCTTTGGCCAGATGTAGCAACGCCCTGACGTCAACGGCTTGGCGGGTTTCGAAGGGCGGGCGGGCGAGCGCATTCTTCTGGGTCGACCCCATGACATCATGCAGCTAACATGACGACAAGCTTCTGCCCGGAGCCCAATGGGGAAGCTCCCGAGTCCCCGGCAGTCGCCATATTGGATGTCAGCTAAGGGTGCGGGGGAATGCCAGCGGTGAACTGTCACTGAGAAATAAATTTCCGGTGCTGTCCTCATTCTTCGGATTGTTCTTGGGGCCAAAGTGCAACAAAAGTGCAACCCACCCCTTCCACCTCATCGACAACACCAACTTGCTTCTCCTGCATATTTTGTCTTGATCCGTTCCTGGGCGAAAGCAAGCCACCTGCAATCCTTCAGATTCTTATATATGACAGGTACAGCTCCGGCGGCACAGCGGATCTGCACTTGTCTCTTGCACTAAGAACCAACCGATATCGACGCCGTTTGAGCTTGATGGTCTTGCTAAGACGCAAAATATAAACCGGACCCGACCCAAGCCATCCCCACATCAGAAAAACCTACCCTACACCGTTCACAAAGTAACATTTCGAAAATGGTCAAGGTCAAGCCGGGCAAGCTTCTACCTCCCGATCCGCGACCATGGACCGCCGACCCGGAGCATCGCAAGATGCGGAAGACCATGGAAAAGGAGAGCCCTGGCTTCGACTGGGGCCAGGCGATTGCTCTCGGCATGATTGGAGCCACGGTCATGTTTGGTATTGACAAGTCGCTGAAGAAGTGCGAGGAAAGGCATGAGGAGGAGGACCGTCGCGAGGAGAGGCGAAGAGACAGGGAGTCGAGGTCAAGGCCCAGGAGGGCCACGCAGAGCGTCGCTGGGTCTGCGAGGGAATCTGCAAGGGAGTCCGCTCGAGGCTCCACGCGGGGTTCGAGGTATGATCGAGATGAGAGGAGGGACGACAGGAGTCGCCGCGACGAAGACGAGGACGAGTACTGGGACCGGTACTATGAAGAGCGGGAGGCCATTCGGGCTGCGAGGGATTATAGCCGTGAGCCGGCCCGGGCGCCTGAGTCGATCAAGGGGCTGAATGTTATGAGGGATGAGAGGGAGTATGTGCGAGCGGTCGATCAGTTTGATCGCGATTATGGGTACGGCAGACGGTACGATGATCACACACGCAGCAGAAGCAACCCCGGTTCGAGGTCGAGAGGTTATTCGAACTGGTGATGACGACGGGAGAAATGCTCGACACAGAGATGTCACAACATACAGTATCATTACACGAAATTACGACCAACACATTACGGGAAGCATCAACGGAGCATAGCACATTTTGATAAATTACGAAATTGGATATTTCCAGAAACAAAAGACAGGAACAGAGAGGCATTGGAAGCTAGATGTAGAAAGGTGTCGATTCTTTTTACCGCATCATTACGGTCTAGCATATTTATGAACATAAACATCTCCAAAATATCTTATTATCTATTTTGCCAACTCCGCCTCGGTCGCAGCGACCAAAATGTCGAACGCCTTCTTCACATGCTCCTCCTCGATGACCTGGCTGCTGCCGGTGCACATCCTGATAGCGTATGTGCCGTGCAGCACCGTGGGCGTGAGGTAAATCTCGCCCTTGCCGTTGATGCCCTCCAGCACCGCCTCGGTGACTTTGTTTCTCTCTTCAGTGCTCGCGCCCTGCTTGCCGCAGGTGAACACGACCAGCGCGAAGCGAGGGCCGGTGACGATCTCGAACAGGTCGGCGCGGGCCTTGAGCATCTCGGCGAAGCGCTCGCCCATCGAGATGCCGCGCG
The DNA here is from genome assembly GCA_025328335.1 of Colletotrichum sp. SAR 10_65. Classification (NCBI taxonomy): domain Eukaryota; kingdom Fungi; phylum Ascomycota; class Sordariomycetes; order Glomerellales; family Glomerellaceae; genus Colletotrichum; species Colletotrichum sp. SAR 10_65. The sequence continues at coordinate 43,793 of JAKMWQ010000395.1, forward strand.
TCAGGTGGGCGCGGATGCCGCTGGCGCCGTAGGCGCGCAGGACGAACCACAGCTTGAGGGAGCGGAAGCGGCGGCCGAGGGGGATCTGCCAGTCGCGGTAGTCGGTGACGAGGCCGGCCTCGGAGAACTGGTTGCGCAGGTAGGCGGGCTTGATGCTCAGGCTCTCGACGAGCCAGGCGCGGTCGCGAACCCAGAGGGCGGAGCAGTCGAAGTTTGTGAGCATCCACTTGTGCGGGTTGATGTTGAAGGAGTGGAAGGATGCCAGGGGCGGGGTGAGGTGCTGGTTCTCGGGCAGGATGAGGGCGGAGCCGGCGTAGGCGGCGTCGACGTGGACCCAGATCTTGTCGCCGTCGGAGGAGAGGGCCTCGCTGATGCCGGGGAAGTCGTCGATGGCACAGGTGTCGGTGGTGCCGAGGGTGGCGGTGAGGTAGAAGGGCTCGAGACCCTTTGCGCGGAGGGCGGCGACGGTGGATTGGAGGGCGGGGCCGGACATGGCGTAGCCGGCGGATGCGGGGGCGGGCACGGTGGCGAAGCGGACGCCGAGGATCTGGGCGGCCTTCTTGGTGGAGGAGTGGGCGGCCTCGGAACCGAGGGCGACGAGCTTCGAGCGCAGGCGCCAGGTCTCCTCCTCCTTCTCCTCCGAGTCCTCAGGCAGGTGGGCGGTGGCCTGGCGGAGGAACTTGTCGCGGGCGGCGACCATGACGGTGAGGATGGCCTCGGAGGCGGTGCCGTGGAGGACGCCGCCACCGCGGGTGGGCGCGGTGGAGAGGTAGGCGGGCGGCAGGGCGAGGAGCTGGGCGAGCCAGTCGAGGACGATGGTCTCGAGCTCGGTGACGGCCGGGGAGCAGATCCAGTTGAAGTGGGCGCCGTTGAAGGCGTTGGAGTAGAGCTCGGCGAGCATGGCCGGGTAGGAGGAGGAGCAGGGGAAGAAGGCGTGGAAGGAGGGGGACTGCCAGTGGGTGATGCCCGGGACGATGTGGGCTTGGAGGTCGGCGTGGATGGCGGACCACGGCTCCGGGGCCTCGGGGGCGGACGCCGGGAGGAGGGGGCGGAGGTAGCCCGGCGTTACGGACGGGAGCACCTTGGGCTGGGAGGTGATTGTGTCATAGTACTTCGTGACTGCGGTCCTGTGTTAGTCGTGCTGTTTTGTGTGTTTGAGGTGATGGGTGAGGGGTGTGAGAGTGTGAGGATCTTACTGTCTTCCACGACCTCCTGGGCCGCGGAACGGAATTCAGATGAGTCCATTTTGGAGAGTTTGCCTTCTTGGTGATGCTGGTGTATGAGTTGCGCGAGTTGGTTGACCGGAATGCGCGGACACCGCAGTTGAAGTTGAAGTTGCGGATGAAGGTATTTATGTGAATGACACCTTTTTTTTCTTCCCCAGTGTGAGAGAAAAGCTCACATGAGATGAAGTCAATTGTGCTGTGTGCTGCCCCTGGTTGCGTGCCCCTCTACCCCTCCAAAAGTCCAAACGGCCGGGATTAGCCAAGTTGCATGTTTCCCATCCTCCTGCTCACGACCCCACTCTTTCCAGTCTTTACGGTCCCCAAAAGTTCGACATGGTGGGTATCAGATGTGCTTTCCCATAGGTAGAGGGGAATCTGCCGCGCGGGAGGACGTCAAGGTGGTGTTGGCGTGGACTCGGAAGACCCTTCGGAACGCGCGGAAGGGTGCTCGGAATCAGTGTTGTTGGTTTCGACGTCGACGGACTGCCCCGCCATTGGGTGGAAGAGATCGAGTATGTGCACTGTTGCAGGGCGTACAAAGAGTTGCAGGGCGTACAAAGAGGTCAAAACCTGGTGGGATTGTCGACTTTAAATCAATTTTGCGCCCTTGTTTGACGAGCTAGGCTTTCCGATGCATCGGGATTTGTCGTCAAGAATTCCGAGCTGTCCACGCATCAAGCCACCACGGTCGTGACCGACATGCAAGCTGGGTATCGATGCCGCCAGGTCTACGTGAAAGGAACAACTCACCGATCAGCTTCTCATTCGCCATTCAGAGTGCTTTATTTTTTGTCCTCGTCCATCTCACGTTCTCTACGTGGCATTCGGTTTGGGTGGTGAGAATTACCCAGTTGGGCAACTCGTATGGCAACAAGAGGTGGCATAACACCACCAGTGTCCAGATGATTGGGACGATGTTAGCAGACGCAGCCCTTTGGTTTGAAATTTGCATTCCATTCTAGAAAAGAAGGGAGTCGGCCACATCCTGATATTTTGGGGCCTTGCAATATCGTTCAAGAAGAATGGGACAATATCTCATCTTAGAGAATGATCATGGGTGTCAACGTTGACGTGGAGCCTGTGCGAGTAGGGGCGACGAGAGAACTTTGGCGAGTGACTGAGTTTGCTACAACTTAGCACCTCATAAGAAAGAATGGGACAAGGTCAAAGACAGTCTGTTTCGCCGTACAAACCACGGTCAGACAACTGGAAACTGGCGACTTCCTCACAAAGCACGGACACCTCAGCGTTGTCTCGCTGTACAGGAAAGACCGGAGGCGGTCATTGGTGACATGTCCCCGACTGTCAGCTTCCGCTTATTCTACGGGAAGAGAGGGCCAGGTAGGTTATGAAATCAATATCGGGGACCGTGCAGGCGTGGGCGAGGGAATACTGCCAGAATTTCGAGATGTGGGTTGGTGATTTTCTTGCTGTGTTCAGAGGCAAGTTCGTGTGGTTGGGGTTTGGTCCACAAAACATTGAACTTGTCGTCATCTAACCATATACTTACAACAAGGCTCTTCGGCTTACACGAGAGGCTATTTTCAGCAGATTTGCTCAGTCACACTCAAACATCTTGGTCGTGCTGACATTCATCCTGCTCCAGCTCCTCCCGTTGACCAGACAGTCCCAGAACGTCATTGGCCAGTAGACGTGGTACAACCACCACGCCGGCAGAGGATCCCACACCTCAAAAGTGCCATCCTTCCAGAACAGCACATGCTCCGCAAACGCCCAAACCGAGCGCACGTATTCTCTCAAAGACGTGCGGAGCAGCAGCAGACGCAGGGTGGGAAGGAGGAAGAGCGTGACCAAATCGTGCCCAATCCAGTAATACCTCTTCCCCGGCTCCTGCGGGGTCACAACCCCCGGGTCCGCCGCCCCATCCCCGGCCCCGTCCCCGTCCCCGTCCCCGTCCAACACGGCAAGATACTGCCCCACCAGCTCCGGCGTGTCCCCGAACAGCGCGACAGCAGTGTGTGCGCGCGGGTTGCACTCGATCGGATACAGCGTGATCTGCTCCGGCGTCTCCGTCTTCACATCAGCCCGATCAACCATGAAATCAAAGCTCAGATGCCCCGTGAACCGGTCCCCGAAGCTGGCGGCCTGCGCGCGCGTGAACTCCAGCATGGCCCGCGAAAGCGCCGAGCTTGCCGGCAGCGCGGCGTAGTGCATCAGCAGCTCGGCGGAGCGGCACGCGACGAAGGCGCGCACTTGCCCGCGCACGACGAGGGAGTGCGTGCAGAACTCGTCGCCGTCGATGAACTCCTGCAGCAGCCAGGGCTGCTTGTCCGACATGCCGAGCCACTCGAGGCGGTAGACGAAGTCGTATGTCTGCTTTTCCGTGGGCAGCGGGAGGAGGGTCATGTCGGCGCGGCCTCTGTCGTTGAGGCCCACGGCCTTGGCGATGAAACGCTTCTTCCTTTTCTTGCTGTTGTCGCTGGACTTCAGCGACGTCATCGTCTTGTCGTTTTCGTCGGATGGCGGGACGGACGACGACGCCAGGGACAGCCCCGCGGCGTCCTCGAGCGCAGCAATCATCTCGTTGCGGCTCGTGACGAGGTACGACTCGGGCACGGGCAGCCCGGCGACGTCGCGCGTGTGGTTCATGAAGGCGTCCTTCTCGTGGAGGGTGCGCGTGGCGGCGACGTCGAACTGCACGGCCCGGCACGCCGTGCGGGCCTCGACGACCTCCTTGACGACGCCGTCCTCGACCGCGGACCCGACGCCGGAGCAGCTCACCCAGAGGTCCACGTTCTGGGAGCGGACGATGCGCAGGACGGAGTCGAGGTACGGGTCGGCGCCGCCGGGGGCGGCGGACGGGCGGGCGAGGGCGTGGTAGGAGGCGAGGGCGCG